>VSMD01026710.1:0-40266 GCA_008750895.1 Mirza zaza | reverse complement strand
TTTTGAGACAGAGTCTCACTTTATTGTCCAGGCTAGAGTGAGTGCCGTGGCGTCAGCCTAGCTCACAGCAACCTCAAACTCCTGGGCTCAAGCAATCCTGCTGCCTCAGCCTCCCAAGTAGCTGGGACTACAGGCATGCGCCACCATGCCCGGCTAATTTTTTCTATATATATTAGTTGGCCAATTAATATCTTTCTATTTATAGTAGAGATGGGGTCTCGCTCTTGCTCAGGCTGGTCTCGAACTCCTGAGCTCAAAGGATCCGCCCACCTCGGCCTCCCAGAGAGCTAGGATTACAGGCTTGAGCCACCGCGCCCGGCCGCCAGCATCTTTTCATAGGACTTTTGGCCATCTGAAAACTTCTGACAGTTCAAAACTGTCTCACGGTTTTCTCAGGTTGTCTTTTTCTTACTGATCTATAGGAGTTCTTTATATATTCTGGATAAAAGATTTTTGTTGTTTATATGTGTTGCAAATAATATCTTTTATTTTGTGCTTGCCCTTTTGCACTCTCTCTCTCTCTTTTTGAGGCAGAGTCTTGCTCTGTTGCCTGGGTTATAGTGCAATGGCGTGTCATAGCTCACTGCAACCTCAAACTCCTGGGCTCAAGCAATCCTCCTATTTCAGCCTCCCAAAGTAGCTGGGACTACAGGCATTTTTTTCTATTTCTAGTAGAGTTGGCGTCTCCCTGTTATTCAAGCTGGCCTCCAACTCCTAAACTCGAGCAATCCTGCCGCCTTGGCCTCCCACTGTGCTAGGATTATAGGCATGAGCCACCATGCCTGGCCCTTTTTGCTCTCTCAGTGGAGTCACTTGATGAACACAAACTGCTCATTTTAAAGTAGTCAAGTATTCAGGCTTCTCTGTATGCTTTTAACCTGCTTTTTGTAAGGGAAAGAATACTGATACACCTAAGATTCTGCTCGAGTAAAATGAAAATTTAATTTTCATCACTCTGTGTCACTTATAATTGGTATTTGTTTTGCAGCTGTGGATTTCTTCAATCAGATCAACATGCTTTATGGAACCATCACAGACTTCTGTACAGAGGAGAGTTGTCCAGTGATGTCAGCCGGCCCAAAGTAAGACATGGTCAATGATCTGTTCTCTTTTTTACTTTATTTATGGTTTTTAGATAGGAAGAAGGTCTGACCACATAATTTCTCTACTTATCATCTCTTTTGGTGATATTTATGGTTTTTAGATAGGAAGAAGGTCTGACCACATAATTTCTCTACTTATCTCTTTTGGTGGTTTGCCAGTGACTCATCTCTTACATCCAGATTCCTTGTCTCGAGCTTCATAATGCTTCCTGTATCGTCCTCCCTCCGCCTTTCCTCTGTTCTTATGTGTCTTCCTGGTCTAGCAAACTAGATAACTAGAAGTACCTTGCTGTTCCTTCCATTACTTACACTCTCTGAGAGCTCACTTATTATGTTCTTTTGGATATTTTTCTTCTCTTCATTTCGCTTCTATCATCTTTTGTTAATATTTCAAAAAATCGTACTTGTCTTCAAGGCCGATATCACCTGCTTCTCCTTCTGATTTCTTTAGACTAGATGTGATCTATTTAATTTTTTTCACCATTATAATGATTTTATTTATTTGTTCCATTATACTTGTTAATACTGTTTATATATGCCTTACCTAACCTGTTAGATTTATTTATATTTATATTATATTTACAAATATACTCAAATATTGAATTATTCTCTTTTTCATTAATCTTATTTTGTGGCTTCCATGTCATTCTCTGTCCTTAACCCAAAATATAAAGCCCTGAGTTAAAAAAAAATGTGTACTAAATAAGGAGAAAATAATTTTTTTTTTAATGACAAAGTGTCCCTCTGTTCCCCCGACTAGAGTATAGTGCATCATAGCTCACAGCAATCTCAAACTCCTGGGGTCAAGAGATCCTCCTGCCTCAGCCTCCGAAGTAGCTGGGACTAAAGGCACGTGCCACCGCGTCTGGCTAAGTTTTTCTGTTTTTAGTAGAGACAGGGTCTTGCTCTTGCTCAGGCTGATCTCAAACTCCTGACTTCAAGCAATCCTCCTGCCTTGGCCTCCCAGAGTGCTAGGATTACAGGCATGAGCCAACTCACCTGGCCAGAAATGGTTTTTAAGGAAGAAAAACAACTGTAAAGTTTAAAAATGGTCATAATAGAACTGGGAAGTAATCTAATTTTTCTACTACAGTAATGTGTTATTCTAAAATACAAAGGCTATATATGAGAGAAAACTATATAAGAAAATTCAGCCATATGAGGAAAGTGTAGAAATACAAAATGTGAATTTAATGGGATCTGCTTAATTTGAATTGTGATAAATGCAAAACAATCCACTGGCAATTTAAAAATTCATCTTTATTTGGAGGAACAGAGTGAAACATGTCTGTATATATTCATAATACACATACATATTAATATAAAAATATATACACATGTATGTATATACTGATACTCTGTGTTTTTCTTTCCAATGCAGATATGAGTATCACTGGGCAGATGGAACAAACATAAAGAAGCCTATTAAGTGCTCTGCACCAAAGTATATTGATTACCTTATGACTTGGGTTCAGGACCAGTTGGATGATGAGACATTATTTCCATCAAAAATTGGTATAATTATTTTATGTAATTGTGATTCATCTTGATTTATCTAATCTTATATGTTTCTAGAATTGTTCTCCTTCCTCCTGCACTATCTAGTTGGAGAGTTATTTAGGGCTATGTTGATGTGTGTATATGTTATGCAGTTCACAAGAAGAGGCACAAAAGTTTTTTAACTAAGGGGAAAAATAAGCAAGCTATCCTATGTGAATTGAGGTTAGTCTCCCCAATAGCTGGGACTATATGCCCACGCCACTACATCTGGCTAATTTTAAATTTTTTTGTAGGGAGGTCTCACTATATTGTACAGGCTGGGCTCGAACTCCTGACTTCAAGTGATCCTCCTGCCTTAGCCTCCCAAAGTTCTGGGATTATGGGAATGAGCCACTGTGCCCAGCCAACGTTGATACTTTAGAATAGTACACATGATTTTCTAGAAGGTCCTTTCAATTTGGTTTGTCTTATGTTCCTCGTGACCTATAATATTTTAAAATGAACAGTAGGCAATGTGATGACACTAAACCTAGTAATACTAGTATTTGGATATGGGATTTTGTATATTTTTGTAAAATAAATTACATTGTATATTTAAGTTATATATCATGATGTTATGAGATACATATAGTAAAATGTTTACTATGGTGAAACAACATATCCATCACCGTGTATTTGCCCATTCCCCCAAACCCCCATAACAAGAGCAGCTAATTGACTCATGTGGCAAAAGTCTTGAATGCAAGACACTATTCTTAACTGTAGTCCTCATGTTGTACATTAGATCTTTAGACTTATTCATCCTGTATACCTGCTACTTTGTATCCTTTGTCCTGTATCTCGTCCTGCCTCTGGTAACCACTGTTGTATTCTCTATCTCTATGTATTTGACTTTTTTTTTTTTTTTTTTTTTTTTTTTAAGATTCCACTTATAAGTGAGGTCCTGCAATATTTTTCTTTTTTTGTCTGGCTTATTTCACTTAGCATAATGTCCTTAAGGTTCATCCATGTTGTGGTAAATGACAGGGTCTCCTCCTTTTTTTAAGGCTGAATAATATTCCATTGTATGTATGTATGTGTATAAGAAATACTACAGTTTCTTTATCCATTCATTTGTTGATGGACACCTAGGTTGTTTCCATATCTTGGCTATTGTGAATAGTGCTGCATTGAATATGGGAGTGCAGATATCTTTACAATGTGGTGATTTCATTTCCTTTGGATGTATACCCAGAAGAGGGATTCCTGGGTCATATGGTAATTCCATTTTTAATTTTTTTTTAGGAACTTCCATACAGTTTTTCATAATGGCTACACCAATGTATTTTCCTACCAGTGGTGTATAAGAGTTCCCTTTTCTCCACAGTGATTTTGTATTTTTCTAGTTTTATATTTGTTTAATGCTGTATTAGTGCTTTAATTCACAAACAGTGAGCCTAATTGAGCAGAGAATGTAGCTAATTTCAGGACAAATGTAGACTTGGAGCAGTAATAATTTCCATAGAAAAAAATAATAAAATGTATTATAAGCATTTGAACTAAAACTGAACATGGTTAATGCATTATTTGTGTTAAGCACAAATTTGTATTGAGACTTAATGTTAAGAAATCCGACCATCTGAGTGAGTGTTTAGCTCCACTACAATCTTAGGTGTTTGTTTCATTTTTGGTGATATGATAGAGATATAACAGGCTATAATGAAGATTTTATTTCATAAAAGCTTTGAAGTTTATTTTCATTACATGATATGTTGAGAACTTTTGAAAGGCATGATGGGTATATAATATAGTAATTTGTAAATACTACTTCTTTTCAGCCTTGTCTTGGTTATTTATGTTGCCATTTGCTGACAAACTTGCATTGCCTGTTCTTGTCTCTTGTTAATAAAGGGGGGGCTATCTCTTTACCAGGTGTCCCGTTTCCGAAGAATTTCATGTCTGTGGCAAAAACTATACTCAAACGCCTCTTTAGGGTTTATGCCCACATTTATCATCAGCATTTTGACCCTGTGATCCAGCTTCAGGAGGAAGCACATCTCAATACATCCTTCAAGCACTTTATTTTTTTTGTCCAGGTGAGTTGGATTAGGAGGCCTTTCAGGCTTAGTGTAAGCATTTATCTTCAGAATTCTCAGGTGAACTGCAGCCACACTGTCAGGATGGAGTTTGATATATCTCTATAGTCTGCATCCTCTTCTACACTCTCCATGATGATAAGCCCTGACCTTTTGATTCTGAAATTGACTAGTCTCCAAGTTGGTGACATGCAAGGATAAAATGGATTTGAGAGGTCTGGCTTTGGATTTGCTTCAGTTAACAGGCCATACTTAGGGGCTGGATAAGGAACCTGAGTAATTTGGTAGATCTATAAATAAACTTGGTCACTTGAACATTTTAGTACTTCTCCCACTCTCCTTCACTCTCCACTGTGATCTACCCTGGATCTTTATTAGCAGACTCTGGTCTGGAAATGGGCTTTGAATATCACATCCTTTTTCCCCCCCTCCTTTTAAAAAAATTAATTATTATGGGTATATCATAGTTATGTGTCTTTATAAGGTACACATTGTGTTTTGATACAGGCATACAATGTGAATTAATCAAATCAAGGTAATTGGGGTGTCCATCACCTCAGAAATTTAACATTTCTTTGTGTTAGAAACATTCCAATTCTACTCTTTTAGTTATTTTAAAGTGTTCCCTAACTTACTGTTGATTGCAGTCACCTTGTTGTGCTATCAAATACTGTTCATTCTGTCTAACTATATTTTTGCACCCATTAACCAACCCCACTTTATCCACCCCTCCCCGCCACCCTTTACAGGCTCTGGTAACCATCATTCTACTCTCTGTCTCCATGAGATGAATTGTTTTTACTATTTAACTCCTACATATGAGTGAGAACATGCAAGATTTGTCTTTCTGTGTTTGGTTTATTTCACTTAACATGTTCTCCAGTTCCATCCATGTTGTTTTAAATGGCAGAATTCATTCTTTTGTGGCTATATAATATTCCACTGTGTATATGTACCACAATTTATTTTTCCCCTTCTTTTAAAAACCATATTCTAAATAATTTTTAAGTTAGGGACTGTCCATATGTCAGAGGGAAAAAAATTACAAAGAGTGCTTCTATTTCAGAGATCCATTAGTCTTTGTGCTGAACTCCTAGTTGACCTCCCCTTTGTTTAGTCCTCCAAGAACTGGCCTTAAAAATGTAGACTAATAGCAGTGAGAATATTCTCATCCTGCTATAACAATTTGAGAAGTAACAGGCAAAAGTGAAAAAGAGATGGAAATGGATGAGCTTAACCAGCTTGCTTTTTCTTTTCTTTTTTTTTTTTTTTTGTGGAATTTGAGATGGGGAGATGATGGTCAGGACAAACCCAAGGCTTGAATATATATCCATAGGCATATATTTATAAATGCCTTCTCCACTAAAGAAAAATGTGTTCATTTTCCCTCTATACACACTTCTCACACTGAAGGCACATATTTTATGTCTCAATTTCATTTATAAAAACACATTTTAGGAGGTTGTAACTTGACAGAACTGTTGCTCTGAATAATTACCTTACTATGGTATTCCACCTCAAGACCTATAGGAACTAAAAGAATGTTATCCTAAAATTTGCATCTTTGTTTAGGCTTAGGCAGAACATGGTTGCTAAAGTTCATGTTTTGCTGGGATAGGAGAGTATATTTTCCCTCCAAAAGGATTATTTTTACTTTACTCTGTGATCTTAGAGTACATCATTTCCCAACTCCTAGCAAAAAGTAGGGGATCAGTGCATACCACATCTCATTCTATTTACATCTCAGAACACTATGAGCTTCTTAAAGGTAGGGCCGTTAGTTATATACTATCACCCTTTGAGTAGGAGAGGCACCTGCTCTGGACTCCACAATTTGGAGAATCCTCTGGCCCTTATGAAACACAGCCCTCTTCACAAGAGTGAGGAATCCACAGGCCAAGAACATGTATCTATCTAGATCCCTTCTGGTGCATGCTTGGGTATCCAAGACCCCAGGATTCCCTGCCCACATGGTCCCAAGTGCATTTCCAGGGTCTCCATGGATCTTTTCCTGGGGTCTTTTCTTTTGAGAGTAGGTCATATCTCTCATTATGTTACACCTCTAGGCCTGAAGGGTAGCCACATGGCTGCCGTTTTTGAGGACATGTGGACATCACCCATGCATGCCAGTGAAGGAGTCCATACTCCTGCGTGAGACCTTTTGAGGTGCAGGATGGATTGGATCAGAAGAGCAGGGAGGTTTGCTGAGGGCCAGGGACCTGGGGCTGGCTGTCCTCCTGTCACTACTTGCAAATGCAGAATCCTGAGGAGTCTTGAGAATTCTAAATTTGAATCTGCTCTTCTGGTCACTATGAAGGTATATTCGTCAGGGTAGGAGGATAGAACATGTTTTATTTAATAACATATTAGTTTACTGTAAAATTTAATAATTTAGTCACATCTATCCATTTATGTTCTTCACCCAGACCCCACAAATCTTAGGGGTGGACCTCCTATTAAATGCTCCCTAGTGCTTTTCCCAGTACTTATTGTAGTGCTTGGTGCATAATGGATGCTAAAATATGAATTAAATTGGGAGTTGAGAATGCCTCACCATGGCAGAAGATCAGAAGTGTTGATGGCCTCTCTTAGCCTTATAATAATATTCAGAAGTGAACTTAGAATGACAGAGGTGGAACTTCTAAAGAATCACAAATGAAATCTAAGCTTTCTCATTTGTTCTTTACAGGATTTTAATTTAACATTTGTAGATGACACCTTATTCATGTTATTGTTGTATCATATTGAATGATAGCCTCCACATATATTAGTTTATAACCAGGCTTTTACTCTTCATATAATGTTCAAGTTTGCCTGAGATGCTAATTTTGTTGGACTCCTACTTGGTTGACTATATTTAAATGGTGCCCAGGTTATTCCTTTCAACAAGAAATAGCAGCTCCCATTTATTGTTAATTTGTGCCAGGCATTACACGAAGTGGTTAACATCCAGTATTACAGTTAGTCCCCACAATAATTTTATGACGTAGAGGGATTTATCCTAATATGACAGATGTAAAAACATAACATCAGGTGTAGCTAAGTGATTTGCCCAAGACTCAGAGATAGCGAGTAGAAAAAAAAAATCAAATATACTTTTGTTTACTTCAAAAGCTAATTTCCAACAAATGTTAATGGTAATCTTCTTTGGAGTGAAATGCAAATAATGTTTTTGCTCTGCCTTTCTTTATCATGCATAGGAATTCAACCTCATTGATAGAAGAGAACTTGCACCACTCCAAGAACTGATTGAAAAACTCACCTCAAAGGACAGATAAAAGGATACAGAGCTGTGCAAATTGTTCCTCAAATGAAGCAGTGTGGAGTGCAATTTGGGTTTTTATTGTATTTTGTTTTTATCTGGATTGTTTTTGTCTTAGGTTTGGGGGGCTTGTTTGGGTTTCTTTTTCTTTATTCTGAATACATGAAACCATATTCTGTTGTCAGAGAAAGCCAAGAACCATTCTCTGTATACATTTGATTGGGGTAAATTTTGTCCTAGTGGCATATGGTATTTTTTTTTTAACTGGTTTTGGTTACTTGAGGAGTTTTTAAATAATATTGTGTGCTGAAAGAAAATGCTTATTGATTGAACTGCTGATGAATGAGGTTCTTTGTTGTGTTAAATTGTGGCCCAGTTTGAAGTCCCCAAAAGACTTATGTTTTTAAGTGCCTTGGCAGGCTCACTTCTGAGGTGCAAAGCACAGATATAGAACTAAACAGGGCTTGAAACCATATTAGGATTACTATCCAGGGCACTTACTGGTGCATGTTGTAAAATATCTATGACAAAAGCCATAGTTTACCTAAATTGGTGATCTCCAGCTTTTACTATTTGGAAGAAACATAATTTGTAAAGGTATGCATGTAGAACATAAAAAATTAATCTTTCTTAATTATTTTTGATATTGACAGGAATATATTCTGTTCAACAAATGCTTTAAGTTCTACAAGCAGGTCTTTTTCCATCTCTTGATATCTGTGATATTGAAATTCGAGGATGTTGAAATGTAGTAACCTATTGCATTTTGGCTTCTTTCTACGTGTTAACTGCACTGTAGGTGTAAAAATTCAGGTTATATATAGGATTGCCATCTTCAGAGGTGATGCTTAACTGTGAGGTTTCTTAGCAATTGCCAAATGAGCCATAAGTCTGCAGAATCCCTTTCTACTTTGAAGAGGAGGGGATAGGAGTGTGTGTTTGGGTTGGGGGGAGGTGTTAGTTTATATGGGGAGTTAGGGAAGGAATTAAGTATGGAAAGTCAAGTTCTAGAAAGTCCTGTCTTAAAACCCTTGAATAGAATGGCATGAAGATTTTAGTCAATTACTTACAAAGTCTTAGAGACTTCTTTTTAGGAATCAGCTTCCATGAGAAGTTAAAAATAAATTAATAATTTTAGGTATAGACATTAAACATAGAATATAAGAACTGTTTGGGGAAATTGATCACTTTTTAACATTTCCATTCAGTGAATGGAGCTGGTGTTTGGATATCATTTTAAAATGATACAGTACCTTCTTTACTTATTGTAGGTCCAATTTGAAGCATTCTGACTTCTGATTTTTCCACTGTGAAAGAAAATATTTTTCTTTATAGTGATATCAAACAATGAAAATGCTAATTAAGTAGTTACTAACTTTTAAATTTTATTTGCCATGATTTTCTAGTGAATTATTACCATAAGTAACAATTTCAGAAACTAAGTTTTTAGAGTAAATACTAATCTTTTTCACTTCAGTTGTATTTATTTTTAGTTCTGATTTTGTCATTTCTGGTAAATCTGCTTTCTTTGGTTAGAATTATATCCCTTTGCTTCAGTTGAAACATAGACCTATTTTCCTTGTAGAATAGAAATGCTTGCTCTGAAATTTGTATAGATTAAAAACACTTAATAGAAAAGAAGAATCTAAAATGAAATCAATTTGCTTTTGTCATTAACAAGTAGTGATACAGTTTAATGCCATTACAATTATGACCACTAGGAACTGCCTTTTTCTCCATTTCATTTCTAGCAGTTATTCACCAATTACCAACAATAGAGGTAACAGGAGAGCCCGGCAGAGGCATATGTATTGGACATTTATTGGTAAAGCTATGTATAAACTATAGCAAGAGCTAGTTGATTTCCTTAAATCTTTTAGTATCCAGGTAGATAATATCAACCACTGTGGGTTGATTCAGAAATAAAATTGGTGTCAAGTAATCAAGTCTTACCTATATAGGAAAATGAAGCACGCGATTACTCAAATAGTCTTCCATACTGCATTTGACTTCATATCAATCTAGTAACAAAGTGGTTGCAATAGCCAAGTGTAAAGAGAATAGTGAAAAATTGTTCTTGTTCTTTTAGGCCTTATACAGTAGTACACTGTAAAAAATGGATAAATGTTTCTATATATTAATGTTTAGTAGTAGGCCCTACTTTCCCATTGTTTTCACTGTGCCAGAATCTCAGGTGCCTGCTTCTGAGTGTTTCTTTAATCAGAGTGATTGGAAAATAAGGAGATATGTATATGTGCGTATATGGTAACAAAGTATAGACGTTAACTGGGGGAGAGGCCTGGCGTTGTACCTCCTGTTACATGGCTACAAGTAAGGAAATAATTGAGAATCTGAGAAAGAACTGATTTAATAAAGAGGTGATTTGATTTGATTGGTTCCCATGAGAGTTAGTAAGATGCCTTTTTAAAAATAAGAATATAAACTTGGTTTTGCAGCAGAGTTTGCTTATAAATGTGTATTGTATTCTTTTTAGATTTTTTATTTAATTTGTAAATAACCAACATAATTATTTTCCCCTCAGAAGTTGGGTTTTTCGTCCTTTGTTAAAAGCATCCCATAAAATATAAAGTACTAGCATAATGTTATTGTCATTCATAATGCTTTGGTTAAATGTTAATATGAAGCAAGTTTTTGGAATTATTTTAAATGATGGAGAAAAAGTGGTGGTAGAGTGAAATTAATAACAGAGTGAAAATCTTTTAGTTAGCAGTAGATGGTGCTACTAGCTTTCATTTCCTGACTTGATTATTCCCTTTCCCATAAAAAACATGGCTTTTAGACTACACTAAACTAAAGCACGTGTTAGTTAGCTGGTAGAGACTTTGCAGGTCAATTTACCTTAAATTGAAAGATTTTTAGATTGCTGTCTTTCTACTTTCCCTCTGTTATTCATTTATAAATTCTAAATGGTCAGCATAAAATGTATTAGGTCGAAGATATGTTTAGTGTGTAATATATCTAAGACTGAGTTACTGCCCAGCTTATCAGGTCGGATAAAACACTACATTCTCTTATCAGGAACTAGAGATGTGTATATTTATATTTTACATATATAATCACCAGACTCCATTTTATGTGTTAGCATTTTCCTTGTTTATGGGAAAACAGCAAAATAACATTTCCTTTATATTTTTGTCTACACCCTCTCTGAGAGAGGTTTTGATTACCACTGAAATGGTAGAATATATGAGATACAAATAATAAGTTGTAGAATTTTCTTTTAAAATGAATATGTCATACCTTAACATCCAAATGAGTTATCTTGAGAGTGATTCACTTGGGAGCACTACTTATTCCAGCTATGCTGGGAAAGTGCGATGTTTTTGGAACTCTTTTAGAGATGCCATGAGAATCAGTTTGTGACTATGCAAGAAAATGAGTTTCATCATTTTAGTTCCATCAAAAACGTTTTTGGCAGCTTAATATGGCCTATCTTAATCATCAAACCAAGTGTAGTCATTTGGCTGTTGTCTCAGAACTAAACCACTAGGGAAGTTCAAAAGAATGTTGCATAGGCTTAAAACATTCTCTTCTGTGAGAATGGTAGCATCATTGGTTAGCATCATTGAATAAAGGAATAGTTTCTAACGTCACTATTTTGAAGTGGACAGTATCACTGGATGTGTAGGTTTTACTTTTAAAAAAATCAGCTTAATTACTTACCAGTTAAATACATTAATAAATAATAAAAAAAAAAGGTCTTTCTCTAGAACTTGTTTTCTATTTTGTTCCTTTTCCTGAAAACATTTCAATTTTATCTTGACTACTATAGTTTTGATTGAATGGATATTGTGGAAAAATGGATTCAATTATTTAAGATACAAGTAATTTAAGGAAACCACAGCCTTTACCTCTATCCTTTTTTTTTTTTTTTAAGAAAAAAAGTTTTCACTCAGATGAACGATTAACAATTGGGGATTATTATACGGAGAAATTGGAATAAGTTTTATATATTATGCTGAGTTTTAAGCCTACATATCACAAAATATTTAGAATTATATAACCATTTCGTATACCATCCATAACTTTAAATTTTAAATGTCTTTTGAAAAGATGTGGGACCAAAAGCATATTTATAATTTGAAAATATGACTGCATACCAATAAGAAAACTTATCTTATTTTGAAACTTATCTGGAATAGGAGACAATATACCAATTTTTAGAAACACAGAGCTATACTTCAAGGACCACTCAATAAGATAATTTAAATACCAGAGTTTTGTGATAATGTTAAGATTTACCATAGGAATCACTGTTGTTCAACCATCAGCTTAATTGTGTGAACTGATCAATGTTTAGAGGTAAAGGTATGTCAAAATTTAATAGAAAGGTTTAATTTGAAGATGTAACAAAAATTCTGATGGAAGATTATTTGAATTTTTAAGGCTTTCCTAATAAACTAATCACAAAGAATTCATTTTGAAGTTATAAAACTATGTTTCACGTCTGTCACTCATAATTGGAACTATTCACATTTTTGACAAAAGAGAAAATACAAATTAAAATGTTGGGTACTCTCAGTTTAGTAATGTAAGTTTCTTTTTATTCATATAGAACTATGTAATAGAAAACTTTGGATTACAAGTCTCATAGATAGATAGTAAAATCATTGGCTTTTTCCAGCTGTATGTTTTCCCACCGTCCCATCCCCCATGTGGGTGCTTGTGTGAGCTCACACATACACACACACAACATTTAAAAACAAAGCAGTTAGGTTGATTTTGCAGGTCTTTATTGTTAAGAGATTCTGAAGTACTTACTGTTAATGCATAGATTTCAGTTTGTTTTGGCTGACAGCTTTCTTTAAATTATGTCACTAAAGCTGAGATTATTGATAGAAAGTTAAAATTTTTATTAATATTTAATTTCTCCTTCATATTATTAATATTAAATTCTTATAGGTGGACATTTCTTAAAAGTTTTGCAGTTTTTATTTTTATTTTGTTTCTGAAATAATTGTGCAGGTTGTAAAATAGGAGTGTATTTTGATTTTAAGAACACTTTTCTCTCCTTAAATTATTCTGCAGAAATGACTATTTTTAGGGAAAATAGTTTTTTACAGCCACTAAATTGTATTTGTTATTTTTGTACATGCATAACCAGGGTGGTGAAGCCACTAATCTTGTAGAGAACACTTACTTTTGTTCTAGTTGCACTTTTCCTATGCATTTATTACTTAAAATTACCACTAGGAACAGTGTCATAAAATCTGGGGTAAGAGAGAATATCATATACATGAAAACACTTAAAAGGTTGTATTGAAATCGTTTCTGAAGACAAAAGCAGAGGAATGCTGCTATTGCCAAGTAACGGAAGCATAAGGGCAGCATTTACACTGCAAGTATTGAAGAGAATGCATAAGAACAGGGATCCTAGTCTCATAGAGATACCGTTTCTCACCATATTAAACTAGCTAGAAGGGGGAAAACTGTCTTCTAAGATATGACATTCAACATGGGCGCTATATTATAACCTTGATGCCAAGATAATGCAAATTGTAGTTCTTGATCAAAGTTTAATTGCTTCATCATTTTTATTTTAAAAGGGGATGCTGAATGTCAGAAAATCTGTAATATGTTTTATTTGGAAGATGTAAATAATGTATACATACTTGTATGTGATGGGATGGGAAATATTTAAATTATAGGTTTTTTTTTAAGGAAGAAACTGAATGAATGTTTATAAGGAAAAAATTAATAAATAGTTATGTTTGGCCATGAATCCTGACTTTGCATTACTTTTTATTTTTGCCAAAGGTAGTCCCAAACTAAACACATTCCAAGGGAAATATTGATGGGATATGGAATATGTTGAACATTTGAAATTTGCTAGGCATTATTTTCTGTAATGCTCACAACCACCCTGGAAGTCAGTATCAGTGTCTTACATACTAGAAAATTAAAGCTTAGAAACTGTATATGGTATTAAGAGTACGGTTTAAAAACCCAAATATGCCTGAACTTGAAGCCAATTTTTTTTCTTTAATATATACTTCTACAGTGAGAATAGTCAGCAAAATAATGAATTAATCATTTGTTGGCATTTCCATTCAGCTATTAATATTGTCTTCATTATAAATCATTAAGGAATATTAATAAACAATATTAGAGAATTATTTACCCTGATGCCTGAGTTGCAAAAGGAAATGTGTATTTTAAAACTATTCTCAGAGTATCATTATTTTCAAGTATTTATGGTAGAGGCATTTATTTTTGGATCCTCTGGTTGAGAATATTTAACGGTAGTAGCCACAGTCTCAAAGTCATTAATGGTATTTGAGGAAGA
Organism: Mirza zaza; assembly: GCA_008750895.1. Lineage (NCBI taxonomy): Eukaryota > Metazoa > Chordata > Mammalia > Primates > Cheirogaleidae > Mirza > Mirza zaza. The sequence goes on along the minus strand of VSMD01026710.1, from coordinate 26,019 downwards.
GACTAGGAGTTAAAATGCTTGTCCATGCTGATGTGGACTGTGTCTGCATGCTTTAAAAATACCTTGTTACTTTGCAAATATAGTATTTATAAAGCATCTACTATATGTAAAGAAATATGCACACATTAAGTATATTTTGATAATTAGGTTCATTTACCTTCATTGTACTGAATGTAAATTGTTAATTCCTCATATAATATCTGGAATGATGCAACAACATAAAGGTTCTAAGTATTCCTTTAAGGTTTAAACAACCATGGTTAATAGAAGTTTTACTAAAAGATTGCACATGCTCCTGTTTTAAACGGTGTCACATTTTCTGCTGACCTCAGTTCACCTTTACAATCAGGCAGCAAAACTTAGCTTTCTTTGCTAATCTGTATACATCTGATGGCTTCTGTGTATGTTATTTTGTCTTCACATTGCAGATTTGCTTGAAGCACCTGACTCCCCACTCTCACATTTAGGATGCTGCCTGTTTTCTAAGCAGCAATGAAGGTTGCAAGGGGAAATGTATAACCCAATTTATTAAGTTGATAAACATTTAACCATTACTGCCTTTGTTCTCATTTTCTGAGTTGGTTTAGCGTTTTCTTAATAAACCTGTATGTTAGCAGTCAGGACCCTGTCCCATTCTTTAGATACAGCAGAAAAAGAATTCCCAAATTGTGAAAGAATAGTAAAATTTCTGGCAAGGAAGGGTTAAAGTGGTAGCACGCTCATGACTGACTGGGTGCCCAGTACCCTATCTCTTAAGTGCAGTTTCTGAAAAGCTCAGAAAACAGTATTTTTTTGAATTCCGTGCAAACTTAACCTGACCTGAGGTTAATAGTATTTATCCCACTTAATGTTAAAACTCTGTCTCACTGCTAAATATTAGTGCATTTGATTTAACACCTCTGGGAGAGTGGGAGTGGTTACTTGATATATATAGTAGATGCACTGTATTTCTTTTCTAACGTTTTGAATTCTGAAATTTTGAGTTTCTTTTCTAAAGTCCTTTCAAAAAAAATTTTTTTTTTGGAGACAGAGTCTCACTTTGTTGTCCAGGCTAGAGTGAGTGCCGTGGTGTCAGCCTAGCTCACAGCAACCTCAAACTCCTGGGTTCAAGCAATCCTACTGCCTCAGCCTCCCAAGTAGCTGGGACTACAGGCATGTGCCACCATGCCCAGCTAATTTTTTCTATATATATTAGTTTCCCAATTAATTTCTTTCTATTTATAGTAGAGACGGGGTCTCGCTCTTGCTCAGGCTGGTTTCGAACTCCTGATCTGGAGCAATCCTCCCACCTCGGCCTCCCAGACTGCTAGGATTACAGGCGTGAGCCACCACGCCTGGCCTTTTCAAAAAATTTTGAATTCTGAAACATCTGGCTGCAAGGGTTTCAGATAAGGGATTGTGGGCCAAAATCAGGAAGGTGTTTTCAAAAGTGCTTTTTCTCTGGTGTCTTCCTCTTATTATCCACAGTTTATGTAGGAAAATGCAATATTATGCTGGACTTACTACCAAAACAGCTGGGTTAGCTGCTTCCCCTACTTAAGTATACTCTTAGGCTTAGAGAAACTCAAGTAATCACAGCCAGAAACCAGCAGAGCTGGGGATTTGAAATCTTTCATTTTCCAGTGCTTAAACTCTTAATTGCTGCACCATACTGCTTTTATTGTGGGTCTTTTTTGTGGAAACCACACTTAGGGATTTCTGCTGATCAACCTCCAAGCCTCTTTGTCAGACCCATATGGGACTTCAGTCGCACATTCCTTTTATTAAAAGTTTGAGACTTGCCTTGCCTTCTCTCGCAGTAGCTGTCAATGCTCTTAAGGTAATGTGACACCTAGTAGCGTCCCCAGCACCTTTCCCCCCAACTTCTTGCTGTACCTAATGGACAGCTATTCAGGCCTTTTCCATTTCAAGGGTCACTATGGGGATAAATAAAAGTAGTATACATAAATTAATAGCATAAAAATAATACAGGGCAGTTACAAAGAATGATTCTTGCTGTTTTCACCCTAGAGTTCTCCATAGAATCCCATTTTAATTTCTGTTCTTTATTTCTGAAGATGGAGTCACCATTTCTCCTCCTGGCTTCACCTTTAGATGCATTTCAGGTCTGATAGCTGAAAGGTAAAAAATAGCAGAGCCTTTGTTTTCTGTAGACAATTTGAACCAGGTAACTTCCAAACTGAATAATATCCAGTTTATTTTAATAGATCTTTACCCTGATTAAAAGTGAACTACTCTGGGTATTTCTACACTGCATTTGTCTCCAGCTAGATGAGTCCTCTCACTAGTGGAGTATGTGGCACTTAAGTAGGCATTCAAAAATTCAACATATGTGGCCAGGCCCGGTGGCTCACACCTGTAATCCTAGCGCTCTGGGAGGCCGAGGTGGGTGGATCCTTTGAGCTTAGGAGTTTGAGACCAGCCTGAGCAAGAGTGAGACCCCCCCTTCTCTACTATAAATAGAAATTAGCCAAACAACTAAAAATAGAAAAAATTAGCCCGATGCCTGTAGTCCCAGCCACTCGGGAGGCTGAGGCAGGAGGATCTCTTGAGCCCAGGAGTTTGAGGTTGCTGTGAGCTAGGCTGTCGCCACGGCACTCACTCTAGCCTGGCAACAGAGCCAGACTTTGTCTCAAAAAAAAAAAAATTCGACATACAGTACACTTGTTAACTGCATGCCAGGTGTTTGGACATGCACAGTTAATTACGCTATAGTCACACTTAACAGAAACCTGCCTACCCAGCGGGGTAACCTGACACAGCACAGACGTGCGTCCCAATCACACGGGCCGCGGTCCGGGAGGCCGGAACCGGCCCCTGTGGGCGGCCCCTACCTAAATTCCCATCCCAGTTCCTCTTACTTTACACCTGCCAGCGGCAGCCTCGCAGTGCCCGTCTCCTCACTGGTAGGCGGAGGGGCTGACGGGGCGTCTCGGGCGCTAGACTGCTGCTAATGCGCGGCACTTCGGGCCGCCTGGCGCGCGGCAAGAGGCGGCGCCGCCGGGCGGCCGGGACGGCCGGCGCTCTTCCCCGACGGAGAAGACGGGCGGCGCTTTTGCTTTTCCTACCTCGCGGTGCCCCTCCCCTTGACGAGGCTCCCGTCCTTCCGGACGCCGCTCTCCGCCCCCACCAGCCGCGCTGGAGAAGCGAGTTCTCCAACCCCGCCCGGCCCACGCCAGGTGCCCAGGGCGGCCGGCGCCCCGCGGCCGGGGGCGTCCGCCCTCCCGCCCCCGCCGCCACGTGACCCGACGAGCGCGCCGCGCACACCCGCTGCGAGGGCGGGGCGGGGCGGGGCTGAGGGGCGCTCGGGGAGGACTGAGGCACGCCCGGGGGCGGGGCCAGGCCGCAGACACGCCCCCGCGGCGGCGGTCCCCGCGCGCCAAAGTCAAACCCGGCGCCCACCAGACCGCCAGTCAGCCCGGGTTCCGCGGCGCCGCCGAGCCCTCGCGCGCCTGTGGCCGCTTCCAGCCTTCCCCGCCGACGCCCTCGGAGCCGCCGCGACACTGGGAATGGCCAGCCCGCCCAAGAGAAGCTGCCCGTCTCCCGCAGCCAGCTCTGAGGGGACGCGCATCAAGAAAATCTCCATCGAAGGGAACATCGGTAAGGGCGCCCGGGAGAGGCTGGGCCCCAAGCGCGGCGCGCGCTGGCGCGGCCGCTGCCCTTCGCCGCCCTCCTCGCGGGCCCGCGGTGAGGCCCGCCCCGCCGCCTGGCGCTGCGGCCGCGGCCCCCTCCCCGCCCAGGCGTCCTCCTCCCGCGCGGCCGCGTCAGGCTGCGCGCCACTGCTCTCCGCTGGGAACTTGCCGAGGAAAGGGTTTCGGGGGGGCGTCAGAATTTTGGGGTGTAGTATTCACACGTTCACTTCGCCCTTTTTAGGTGTACTCTTCTATGAGGTTGACAAACCAAGGCGGTTTTACTGCCACCACGGGCAAGATAGAGAACAGTTCTGTCGCCTCAGAAAATTCCTTCCTGTTCCTTTGTGGTCAGCGCCCTCCCTCTTCCTATCCCCCGGCCGCCACTGATCTGAGTCTATCCCTGCACGTTTTGCCTTTTCGAGAATGTTGTATCCATGGAATCACAGCGTAAATAGTCTTTTTGTGTCTTCTTTTCATTTAGCATGATGTTTTTGAAATTCATTCGTGTTACTTGTTTCTGTCGTTCGTTCCTTTTTATTGCTGAGTAGTATTCCACTGCATGGATATTTCACAGTTTACCTACTACTCCCCAGGAAACATTTGGGTTGTTTGCAATTTTTTAGTGATTATTAGTGAAGTTGCCATGAACATTCCAGTATGAGTAAAGAGGTTTTTGATGATCTTAATAGCATGGAATGCCTCACCTCTCCTACTCCACATCTAAGTAAACAGTGAGTTATGTATGATTCAAAGAGCACTAACCTTTCTGTTCTTAACCCAGATGGGAATAGACTACGCCATGTATGTCATTTTGCAAGATATTAATACACATGAACTTCTCATTCTTCTGTATTTACTACTACAGAACATCTAACCCTGACACTTCCTGTTTTGATAGATTTTTTTTTTTTTTTTTTTGGCTCCCGGTTGGGTGCTGATCATTCTTGCATACAGCACATGTTTTTTATTCTTACCACAATCAAACCACTGTAAGGCAAGGCAAGCAGATGTTTAAGCATTTAAAAGAACAGAAAAAACTGAACACATTCTGGAAGAGGAATTATTTCATTGCTCCTGTATTAAGGCACCAATGGAAAAGACTATATTATAGAGTTTCATTTTCTCTTAGCAGTATCAGTTTTCTTTTTTCTTTTTTTTTTTTTTTTTTTTGAGAGACAGTCTCACTCTGTTGCCCAGGCTAGAGTGAGTGCCTTGGCGTCAACCTAGCTCACAGCAACCTCAATCTCCTGGGCTCAAGCAATCCTCCTGCCTCAGCCTCCCAAGTAGCTGGGACTACAGGCATGTGCCACCATGCCCGGGTAATTTTTTCTATATATGTTTTTAGTTGGTCAATTAATTTCTTTCTATTTTTGGTAGAGACAGGGTCTCGCTCAGGTTGGTTTCGAACTCCTGACCTCAAGCAATCCGCCCGTCTTGGCCTCCCAGAGTGCTAGGATTACAGGCGATGAGCCACCGTGCCTGGCCTAGCAGTATAAGTTTTTTTGAGGGTGCATGTTTACAAGCATGATTCCTCACAGCCACTTACTGGATAAAGAAAACCCTATATAAAGACAGGAGAACGTATTCGAACAAAGCCATCTCAAAAGTAAATTTAAATGAACAACCCCTCAAATCAATACCACAGGGATTAATCACCTCTCTCTTAAATCCAGTTAGACAGCATGTCATATTTAGAAATCTACTTTTCCCTAAGCATCTGTAGTCTTTCAGCACGTGTAATAATTTTGAAGCATATCACCCCATCTCCAGTTTCTCTCAACTGCTTCCAGAGTAGTCTTCTATATGCAGTGTCATTGTGTTGTCCCCTGTTTAACATTCTTCACTGACTTCCCCATTACTGCCACTGCAAGGAACTGCAAACTCATGGCCTGCGTTTGCACTGTATTGGCCTGCACACATTGAAAAAAATTTTTTTAATTTGTACCTTTTAGAAATTTTGAGATTTCCCATAAACATCTAGATTATTGGCTTTTGAAAAATCTGAAGATCTAGTAACACTTGGTCCATATTTCTTCCTTATGGCAAATTTGGTATTTAGATAGAACATGTTCCTCACATTTGTTGTCCCCCTGACAATAGGCTTTGGCAGTTGTTGTTTATTATTGCTCTTGTACTATTTTTCATGTTCTCTTCACCTTTTTACCAGATCCCAATAAACTATAAATATACAAATTGTTAATCTGTGTATAGAAGACTATTTTGCAATTCCTCTATCCTTCCTAGAATTTGAACTTTACCTGATCATTTCAGTTTTATATTCGTATAACACATTTTCTAATGTTCTGTGTTACTAAAGTGATCCCTTATGTTAGATTTATGGAGGACTTACCTACTTTTTATCTTAATAGTTTTAAAAGTCATCAGAGTGACTTTTAGCATTATAATGCTTAGTTGGCATTAGGAATTCTGTGAGTTTCTATGACTTTTTAAAGTATTAACATCAGTGTCGTTGGTTTGTGTTCTCCTGGCCTTTATAGAAAATTAACTTATTAAGTAGCTTGTTTTCTAGTGTCCACTTCCCCCTGCAAAAATTAGATATTAGTCTGAGTGGGAACTATAGCTAACCATTGTTACTTTGTTTGAATTAAATGTTAACTATTATGACTTAAAATTTTAAAGTATGGGCAGTGCATGGTGGCTCACACCTGTAATCCTAGAGCTTTGGGAGGCTGGAGCTGGAGGATTGCTTGAGGCCAGAAGTTTGAGATCAGCCTGGGCAGCATAGTGAGACACCATCTGTACAAAAAATAGAAAAATTGTATGGGCGTGGTAGCATGTACTTGTAGCTGCAGATACTCAGGAGGCTGAGGCAGGAGAATTGCTTGAGTCAAGGAGTTTGAGATTTCAGTGAGCTATCATGGCACCACTGCACTCTAGCCTGGGTGACAGTGAGACCTTGTTTCAAAACAAAAATTTTAAGGTATGACCACATGAACTGTTTCTGCTTATAAGCAGTGTTAGAAGAAAGTTGAATGCTCTAGGTGTGCTTTCAGACTCTAGTGTATGCCAGAATTTTTAATGTGTTCCTTGAGTGCTCTTTCTGCACGTTATTCTTCCCCTCTTCCATCTAGCTCAGTGATGGTGATTTTTTTATATGCTTCCATTTACCATTCTTTTACATGCCTTACAGTCCCTTAGCTTACCCTTGCCTTGGTCAATTTTGGTGACCAGTGTTTTTCCCATGATTAAATTTAATAGTCATCTAGTTTATCCTTAAAAGTTTTTCTCCTCTCCTCTGGAGATAATATGACTTTTGTGTTTTGCTTCTTGACTGTCTCTCGCTGGCACCTTATTTATTGCCCTCCACTCTTTTTTTGCTCTGTGTGTGATTCTTTAACGTTCTTCCAGTTTTTTCTTTTCTGTTGCCCTATATAATGTCCTAGATTTGAATATAGTTCTGCAAGTCAAAGGTAAGTTCTTTTTGCTCTCCTCAGGTCCAGTTTATAAGGAAGAGGAAGGTATGCTTGCTAGTGTAAAGTTATTTATATGTTCTTGTGTGTGTGTGTGTGTGTGTGTGTGAGAGAGAGAGAGAGAGAGAGAACATTATGTTGACCAGATATCTACTATAACCACACACATTTGGCGACTTCAGATATAAAGGGTATGGTGGTCATTAAGAGTATTGGTACACCCTGTAAGATTCTAAATCAAAACCATCCCTACTATTATATATAATGTATTCCTAGATAATTTTAAAATAATGAACATAATATGTCCTTATTACACATGAACTATTTTCTTTTTTCCTTCCCCACTCAGAAACTAGTGAATGATCAGGGAAAAGTAAAGTGCATGTGTCTTTTTTTAAGGGTTTTGTAGAGTGCATGCACAGTGCCCAGAACCATGAAAGAGAAGCAGAGAGAACATGGCTATTCCTTGTAGGAAGTGCTTTGCAAAAATGCTTTTTTAAAATTCTTTTAGCTATAATGCCTATTAGTGTTATATAGTAATAATCATACTATTTCACATTCTAAAACTATAGGCATTGGATGTATCTTCAAATCATTTTTTTTTTTTGAGACAGAGTCTCACTTTGTTGCCCAGGCTAGATAGAGTGAGTGCTGTGGTGTCAGCCTAGCTCACAGCAACCTCAAACTCCTGGGCTCAAGCAATCCTGCTGCCTCAGCCTCCCGAGTAGCTGGGACTACAGGCGTGTGCCACCATGCCCGGCTAATTTTTTCTATATGTATTAGTTGACCAATTAATTTCTTTCTGTTTATAGTAGAGACAGGGTCTCACTCTTGCTCAGGCTGGTTTCGAACTCCTGACGTGGAGCAATCCGCCCGCCTCGGCCTCCCAGAGTGCTAGGATTACAGGTGTGAGCCACTGCGCCCAGCCTACATATTGATTTTATAGTTATTTGGTTGTTTCTTAATTGGCTTTAGATAGAAGAGAGCTGAGCTTGTTTGTAGGCTAGAAGAATGGATCCAGTAGAGAGGAAATTTTTGAAAATGCAAGAGCCTGGAATGACTGTCACTGTCCTGGTACTTTACTTGTTATCAAAACAGTTTCCATGAGGAGACTACTATTATCTCCATTGTATTGTGAGGAAACTGGCCCAGAGAGGTTCAGGGACTTGCCCCAAATCACACACCTAGTTAAATGGAAGACCAGTCTTAACTACTTCCCAGAAAGTTAGGAAGTTGTCTCTCTAATTACTTGGCTAAGGAAAGTGAGTCCAGGAGTAAGATTTTTTTTTCCTGCATAACATCTTGCCTAAAATTTCACCAGGTTTTTAATTTCTCACTTTCAGGGCTTTGCTAAACTAAAAATAATAAAAAAAAATAAATGTGCTCAACACAGTTGGGCCGGGAGCCTTTTCATTTTCATTTTTAAAAAAACATGAAGAGAAGGTTTAGGAAGGTGAATGTTTGGGGTTTTTGTATTTGATATTATAAATCTTGTAAATGATCATGACTATTTGGCTTTTTTTTCCTAACAAGTTTTCTTCTTCAATTGTACCTTTCTTCTCACAACAGCTGCAGGGAAGACAACATTTGTAAATATCCTTAAACAAGTCTGTGAGGATTGGGAAGTAGTTCCTGAACCTGTTGCCAGATGGTGCAATGTTCAAAGTACTCAAGATGAATTTGAGGTATGAAAATAAAGTTTAAGTAAATAAAATAAAACCTTTTGGTTTAGAGGAGCAATGGTATTTAATCTCTTGGCTTTTTTTTCTTTTCCAATAAAACTTTCAAATCTAGCTTTAAGTCCATATCTTCATCTGGGCAGTAGTTTATATGGATGTATATACAGTCTACCCTTCATCCATGAGTTCCACATCTGTGAATTCAACCAACCATAAATTGGAAATACTTGGAAAAAAATAACAATACAACAATAAAAAATAATACAAATAAAAAATACTGTATAACATCTATAACGTAGCATTTACTTTGTATTAGGTATTATAAGCAATCTAGAGGTGATTTAAAATATATTGGAGGATATGCATGGGTTATATGCAAATTCTAGGCCATTTTATAAAAGAAACTTGAGCACCCGTGGATTGTGGTATCTGAGAGGGGGTCCTGGAACCAATCTCCCACAGATGCCAAGGGATGACAGTTTTTAAAAAGTTAAAATGAATAAAAAAGTTTTAAAAAATCTAATTGTAAATTAAATTCCTTAAGTAGCTTTTAGTATTTTGTTGAAAAACAAGAAAAAAATCAAAAAAGACTCCCCAATAACTGAGTTTTATCAGTTTATCTTTTAAACCTTTTGTCTTAGACAAAAATCACGTATTTCTCATTCTATCAGGGTTCATTTTTTGAGGGGTATCACCCTGGTTCTTTGGCTCCTTGCTTGGAAAAATCGCAAGCAGGGTGGGAGCAATGTAATGATGACAGACACTTGGCACTTCCACACAAGCACCTTTTATTGCAGGCTTTGCAGCATAGAAGTAGAAAGTGAAAGTACATTCCCTGAGAGGAAACCGGTCTGTCTCCATGAGTGGAGAAGACGCAGGGGTCTTACCACACTTCTACTTTTATGTCTATAACTTACGATATGCTAAATGGTGGGTAAAACATGCATGAGTTTCCTGGGAAAGAGTGGAGAGTTCTTAGAGCTCAGGGCCCTTACCAATTTTATCTTTATAGGGAAACTGCAAGGGGTGGCCATGACATTTGTAAATTGTCAGGGTGCTGGTGGGTGTGATTTTTACTATGCTAATGTATGTTAATAGCAAAAAGGTTACCTTTGGACATGAGCTCCTAGTTTCTGTGCATGCTCTAACCTCAAATTCCTGCTGTTGCAGGTTTAGTTCTAAATGCTCATTGGCCTCTTCGTTTTTTGCCCCCCTCCTCTTTTGCTGTGGTGAGTGCTGCCAGCCTGCACCTGTCCCTAACGATTTCTTCTTCTTCGTACTTTCATTCTTGCCAGACTTCCCCTCTGGGCACAAGTTTCAATTTCCTAGCACTTTTCTATTCTTTGTTGCAAATGAGGAAGAAAGGGAATAACAAAGTTAAATTTCATTGTTTTATAGCAAAATTTTGATTATGTGTGTATGAGAGGTAAGATTTTCGTTTCTGCAGAAATGAGAATTGAAATTGAAGCAATAAAGCAGAAAGCTTAATGGAAATGTATGCTAGAAACTTACTTTGTCTGATCTGAAGAGGACAGGGTTGAAAAAATGTCTTTTAATGTTTAGATGATGTTGGTATGAGGAATTCTGGGAATAATAATTGAGTATGTAAAATGTAAATCACATATGCAAAGAGGAATCACTAGTAAGATACGCGGTCGGCTTTGAGGATACATGGTTTTGAATAACCAAAAATACTTTCTCACTCAGCTTCTATTTAGGCCTGGGCCCCAATTCAGTATACCCTAATCTTTAGAATATCCAGGACTAAATCATAAAGGGACCTTCTTTCCATATGGACCACATTTTCTTAAGAAATTGTTATTTTACATCTGGTCTTTGAGGGGGAAAGGCAGGGTTACCCTTAAATAGAATCTTAAAGTGGGTAAATTTATTTATTTGCTTTTCTTCAATTTTTTGACACGTATTTATAAAACAGTATATGAGCCCTATGTATGTATAGTTTGAAGAATAATTTTAAAGCCAATATCTTTGTAATCCTTACCCAGGTCAAAAAAAATAGAACAAAGTCCCTGCTTGTCATTTTCCAATCACAATATCTTCTTCCCTACGGTAACAACTCTGCTAGGGGTAGTCAACTTACATACTCTTGTGATAATAGTTTTCCTGCTTTCTAAAAATGATTTGACCACACACGAACATATCTCTAAGAAATACAATTCAGTTTTGTCTCTTTGAATGTTATAGAATTATACTGTTTGTATTCTTTTTCTCTTTTACTTAATAAGTTCATAAAGTTTGTCCATATTGTTGCATGCATCTATAGCTTATTCATTTTCATTGTTATATGTAGTATTTTATTTATATATCATTATTTGTCTATTTTATACCTTTGAATTTTGGGTGGTTTCTAGTTTAGTTGCTCTTATAAACAGCATTGCTCTGAACATGAATTCTGGTCACACATGTAAGAGTTTCTCTAGAATTAAAAAGTAAAGTTACTGGGTGGTGGGGTATGCTTTTGATGCTTGTTTTCCAAAGTGACTTACCAATTTTCTCTCACCAACGTGTAACTAAGCTCTCATTAGTTCATGTCTTTGCCAACATTTAGTGTTATCTGGCTCCCTAATTTTTGTCATTCTGCTGAGTGTTTATTTTCTTTCAGTTTTTTAAATTTGTATTTCCCTGATTGCTAATTAGATTGTATTCCTTTTTATGTGTTTATTAGCCATTTAGATTTCTTTTGTGAAGTGCCTATTTAGGTCTTTTTGCCCATTTCCCTATGGGTTATCTGCCTTCTTTCTCTGGAATTTTTATCTCCCAAAGTATGTATAGCGGCCTCTGGCTTTTTAAAGACTTTCACTCAAGTGCCAACTCAAGTTTGCATTTTTTTGAAATGAGAGGTTTGAGTTCTAAAAACGGCTCTTTTAGCTGTGGGCTCTCACTTTTGGAGTTGGGAGGATTGCTTGAGGTTAGGAATTCAAGCCTCAGCCTGGGCAACTTAGCAAGACCCCATCTCTACAAAAATTAAAAATTAACCATATGTGGTGGCATGCACCTATAATCCAGGCTACTTGGAAGGCTGAGGCAGGAGGCTCTCTTGAGTCCAGGAATTTAAGGTTGCAGCGAGCTATGATGATGGAATTGCACTCTAGCCTGGGAGACTAGAGTCTCCCAGAGCAAGATCCTGTCTCAAAAAAAAAAAAAAAAAGTCATTGAATTTAGGTCAATCCTGTTAATTCTGTTGTGTTGTTAATCTTTTATACTTTTAGGCAGTTTCATACAGTATAGGGATAGTATTTTGGGGATAAGATTGTGTGATGTGAGGGTGAATAGGTGGGTGGCTTCCCTGTATCTTTGGATATTTTCTTCTTTTGTTTCCCACTAAACTCAAAAAGTGAGATTTTTCTTCCTTCATCCTGGAGCCCTTCTTCTCCAGACCCATGTATTCCTTGGGAGTTATAATGTGAATCACCCACTCTCTAAATCTCAGCTTTCTTAGAATGATGTCAACAATGAGAAGTGGACTGTTTTCAGATGCAACCTTGGTAAAGCCATTCCAACTTCGGATGTTATCCATTTGATCACACTTCTTGGCAGTTGTAGAATTGAAAGAGTTGGGCCATTGGTACCTCTGATCTCTTTCCTTAATAACTTACTGTGCACCTGAATGCTTAGTTTTTATTTGTTTTTAGCTTTTCTTACCTGCCACCTAGTGGCTGAAATGTTGCAATACTATTGATAAGCTACCACTAATTTTGACAAAATAAGAGCAAAGTACCTATGAAAATTATGTAGACTCCCCTCCCCTCTCTTCCCTGATAAGATGATCCTTAAAACATACCACTCAGATGATTATCAATCTTTGTATAATAATAACGATATACTTTATTTGGTGATTTATGTTATTTAGGCCCAAAGATTTGATATAATTGCTTTCTTTTATCTTAACATATACAGGCTGGATTCTTTTGGAGGATCATTGTTATTATTTTTTTTATTTTTTAATTTTTTTTTGAGACAGAGTCTTGCTCTGTTGCTCAGGCTAGAGTGCCGTGTTGTCAGCCTCGGTCACAGAAACCTCAAACTCCTGGGCTCAAGTGATCCTCCTGCCTCAGCCTCCCTAGTAGCTGGGACTACAGGCATGTACCACCATGCCCAGCTAATTTTTTCTATATATTTTTTAGTTGTCCAGCTAATTTCTTTCTATTTTTAGTAGAGATAGGGTCTAGCTCTTGCTCAGGCTGGTCTCTAACTCCTGACCTCACGTGATCCTCCTGCCTCAGCCTCTCAGAGTGCTAAGATTACAGGCGTGAGCCACCACATCTGGCCTCAATTCTTTTTTGGCAAGATTTCTAGTTAGTATATTTCCTTAAATCAGGTGGATGTCTTTTGTGACGTTAGAATTGATCATTCAGTTCAGGTGTTGTCAGTCTAATTCATCTATTATAAAATTCCCTATCAACTTTTCTCTAATGATTTTTAGCATCTTTTGTTAATTGCTGCCTTGCAGCAGTATACCACTATTATATTAGTGGTATATTAGGAGATATAAAAGGTGATATTCTTTCTCACGCCTTCTGCATTTATTGGCTGGGATTCTTCAGTAAAGACGACCTTTTCCTCATCCACTACTTAATTACCCTAAAAGCATTTCTACAGAAAAGGCCAGAATAAATATGCTTGATATATATTTTTTCTCTTTACCTACAAATTTCCAGAATAATTAATTGGTATCCTAGCAACCTCACAAGATGACTAGAGTTTTGGGGCTTTTTTAGTATTATGAACTCATGGATTTTAGCCTTCTTTTTGGATGTCCAAATTGTCCTATCTTTGACCAGTGGAAACCCCTTCATGTTGGCTTCTTTGTCCTTGGTACAATCTTTAATAGTTTCCTTGTTTTCTGGAACAAGGTACATGAAGCTTGTTTTGTACATTTCCTTCCCCAAATTTAGAATCAGGTATGGAATTCTAATTCTTTTCCATGGGAAATATTTAGAAATCATAATCTGGGTGATATTTATGTTTGTTCCTTCAGAGTTGTCAGAGTTTATAGGCCTTTTGGTAGACAGAACTAAGAAAACTGTATTTTACAGAAAGAAAAACAATTCATTTGTTTTAGATGCTGTTTTAATTCAGATGGAAGATTATAGAGTTTTTATATCATTTTTAATTTTGCATTTGTATATTTTTTCTCAACACTGAAAATATTGGTTCTAATAATAGGATTATTGAATTGCAAAATTATGGGGAGGATCTGTTTTGTTACATTAGAAGATTGAGTTACAAACTCAAATACCTGAGGGGGCCAGACAAACCAAATGAATAAATCGAGCCTGGCATAAGAACCATCATGGAATAGTGGGGGCTGATAAACTGGACCACATATATCCCTCCCAGTGGAGGCACATGTGACTTGGTGCTGGCTGATTTTTGCCAAAAGGAAATTCAGGAACAGTATTGCTTGGTTTTTCCATTTTAAAAAAGAAGATATAAATCCAAATATTTTATGTGAAATTATTTAGCTTTTAAATATTGACAACTAATTCAAAGTTTTAAAAAGTTTTATTTGGGCCAAATGAATAATTTCTTCCATAGGTTGTTAATTTGCAACCTCTTGTAAGAAAGATCTAAGGATTTTATCTACCTTCTCTTTTGAGCCTTTAAAATAGCTCTACTGGTTATTTAACTTTGCTTTTTGTTTCTTTTTGCACATTCAAAATAGGAACTGACAACATCTCAGAAAAGTGGTGGGAATGTTCTTCAGATGATGTATGAGAAACCTGAACGGTGGTCTTTTACCTTCCAGTCATATGCTTGTCTCAGTCGAATACGAGCTCAGCTTGGCTTTCTTGATGGCAAGCTCAAAGATGCAGAGAAACCTGTATTATTTTTTGAACGATCTGTGTATAGTGACAGGTATGTATAAATGGCTTGGACTTGGCTGTTTGAAGTTTTGGCTTAGAATTGGATTTTTCCCCCCTGTTTCCTGGGAATCAAAGTAATTTGAGAGGCTGAGTTGGAGATTTGAGATGGATAATGACATTGAAGTCCCTCAGCACTATGGTGTTTATGACATTGGGAAGTTCTAGCATTTATAATCTCTAGCTTCCATGGAAACTGTAGGGAATATGGTAGCCATCTCATTCAAATTTGCAGAGAAGTTTTCTTTTCCCCTCCAACCTTTTTAATATTTTCATCTGCTCTGATTAAATCTGAATCTATATCCTAAACTCTTACTGAAGCAAGGACATAGAAATCTCTTAAGGGGGCCTTAGAATTGCCCTGTTTATTATAAGATTCCGTTGACCTCCAAAGTTATCTTAGAATAGAGGTTCTCAAACTTTTTGATCTCAGGACTCCTTTCCATTCTTGATAATTATTGAGGAGTACAAAGAGCCATTTGTTGTTGATATTTATGTTGTTATAAATTAAGATTGAGAAATATTAAAACTTTATTTATTTAAAATTAGCAATAAACTCATTGCATATTAACATGAATAACATACTTTTGACAAAGTTATATTGTTCAAAACAAAGTAATGAGAAAGGGTAGTATTGTTTTACATTTCTGTGAATCTCTTTAATGTCTTACTTAATAGAAGACAGCTCGATTTTTTATTTATGCTTTTATATTTAATCTATGATGATGTTCTTTTGTTTAAGGTATAGTAGTATATGAAATAATCTGGCTTCTCACAGAACCTCTCCAAGGATCTTGAGAACTTCAAAGGGACCTCACACCACATTTTGAGAACCATTGGCCAAGAATGTATTTCCTATAGATGGAGAGAGACTTGTTTTTTTCTGCTTTTTCAGTGGCACTCTCTGCTACTAGATTTAGGAGAATGTTTCATGTCCATTTAATAGATCTGTTTTATCTTTTCTATTTTTTTTTTCTGGAGATGATATATGTGCTGATGAACACTGTTTTTCAGGTATATTTTTGCATCTAATTTGTATGAATCTGACTGCATGAATGAAACAGAGTGGACTATTTATCAAGACTGGCATGACTGGATGAATAACCAGTTTGGCCAACGCCTTGAATTGGATGGAATCATTTATCTTCGAGCCACTCCAGAGGTGAGACCTAATAAAAATTTGTTTTTTCCATTGAAAATTTAAAGTAATATTTAGAAATCTTTTCAGTGGTATGTAATGAAGGCAATTTAGTTTAATTCCAACCCTTCCACCCTTCCATTCCCTATCTCCACATTAGAAACTCATAACTGTAGGATTCCATTTTCTCAGCAAACTGGAAGCCCAGACTTGGCAAGTCACTGTCTTAGGCTCTTCTCTGTTCTTACTCAGCTCTAACCACAAAATAGAATTACATTAATACATTGGCATATCTTTTAGCTGTTCTCTCTAAAAATTTTAAGTAGATTTTTTTCTCATTTTTATCAAAGTTATATTAATATATTTCATATGTGGATACCAAAAACTTATAGACTCATTTTTGACAGTACTGCTTGATTTAGAGGCACCAAATGGCTGAAAAGCACACATAGGCAAAAATGAACTATTTCAATTTTCTAGAAGGAATAAGTAGAGATTTGGGCTAGCATAACTGTAGAGAAACACTAGAACAGAAAATTTTGATGGCAGCAAACAAGAATAATTGTTTCCTGACTTTTTTCCCCCCCTCTCTTATTGCTTGCTTTTAGAAATGCTTAAATAGAATACGTTTGCGGGGAAGAAGTGAAGAGCAAGGCATTCCTCTTGAATATTTAGAGAAGCTTCACTATAAACATGAAAGCTGGCTCCTGCATAGAACACTGAAGTAAGACTTCCACATTTTTATTTACTATTTAATTTAAATACCTTTATCAAATTTTAATCTAAAATTTAGAAGGTGTGAGTAGAAACATGTAAAATATTTCTTTTTTCCAGTCATTTTATTTATTGGTATTTTTCGGAATTAGGTGTGGGTAAGTGATAAAGTAGGAAATATGTCTGTGTATGTTATTTAGGTACTCTGTTTCAGAACGAATTTTAAGAAAATGGATTTCAAATTTATTTCTTAGGTCATAACTTGGGAGATAATATAGCATAGTTGTTGAGAGCATAGACTTTGTCATTAGTTAGATCGTAGCTCAAGTCCAGTCTCACCAGTGTGTGACCTTGGATAGTCTCTGAGCCTCAGAATGATGTCTCTGAGCTTTAGTTTTCTCATCCTTAAAATGCAAGTAGGAATTATTCCTAATTCATTGTATGTTTCATGTTTTTTGAGGAGAATCATGTTATAATACCTAGCTTTATATATTTTACAACTGAGATTTTTAGCTATATATAGTAAATCTAGATGAGACAGAAGGGGCTGCCAGATAAAGTACTTACAGGATAACTTTAGTG
Source organism: Mirza zaza (assembly GCA_008750895.1). Taxonomy (NCBI): domain Eukaryota; kingdom Metazoa; phylum Chordata; class Mammalia; order Primates; family Cheirogaleidae; genus Mirza; species Mirza zaza. Next base: position 8,958 of record VSMD01026710.1, on the reverse strand, counting down.
TAAAATGATTGACAACATTTTGATTTTCCAGTGATAAAGGAAAGAATTTTGAATGTTTCTGTTTTATTTATTACTTTTCTGACTATTTCATTCTTCTCTCACTTTTTAAACAGAACCAACTTTGATTATTTACAAGAAGTGCCCATCTTAACACTGGATGTTAATGAAGATTTTAAAGACAAACATGAAAGTCTGGTTGAAAAGGTAGATTAAGATAAAGACTATACATTAATATTTGTTCTGTCTAAAAAAGTATACTAACTTGTGAGAAAACAGTTTTCCAACAGAAAAGGTGAAGAAACAGTTAAAGAGTTAACAGTTTAGAGGACTTTAGACTAGATTCTAATCATGACTAAATTCTGGCTTTGTGGCCTGAGCTAAAACAAGGATCTTTTTTATCCTTAAATTCCTTTATCTATAAGATAGGGATAATTACTATAGTAAATGTTCTTTCTCATCCCCTTCTCTATTTTGTCCTCTTTTTTTCTCCTTTTTCTCACACCACCAATTTTTTAGATATTTTAGTAATAAACTGCTTGTGAAATTAAATTTATCTTTTCTAATAAATTCATTATGGAGGATATTTAAAGTTATAGGATATAGAGCTCATCTATTTTTATGTCAGCTGAAGTCTTGAGATTAAGGGATTTTAGTTTTGAGTGTCATTTGGGACTGTGTCAAGGATGAATTTACATTGTCTAATCATTGAGTCATTGTCTTAATCAGTGTTAATTTATCTGGCAGATAACTGGGAGCAAACCATACTCTGTTAAGTGAGTGGGTATTCCTATATTCCTATTGATGAAGAAATATAGCTCAAGAATTTTGAAAATCTCAACATTTTACATAACCACAGAAGCATATACCCACCTGTAGTTGTTTTTCGCATGATATATGAAGTAAAGCATATCTGGAAAATTCAAGTCACCTCTTCATACTACTAGTGACATTAAAAATATAGGATAGAATTCACATATGATACTAATAAAATAAATATTAAGTCAGCCATTATAGGATTAATAGACAACCATCAATTTAACTGAATCTATAAAACCACTTTTTAATTTTATCTAACACTACTTTGTTTTGACTAAGAATCATTTCACATTATTTGTTTTCACTTTTATTAATAATGCTGGCAGTTGACTTTTATTTTTAAGGTATTTTTACAAAGCAATAATCTTTGTCTTTTCAGGAGAATTATTGAGTAGTCTAGATGTATAGAGAACAAGAATGTTCTTACATTGTGGTGGTGGTCAGTTGACTAAGTTCACTTACTACTTACTTGACTTTCCCACAAATTAACATTGCAGAGTATATGATTAAAAAAAAATTTGTGCTTCAAAAATATTACAGATCTGCATGTTTGACCTTCAAAGTTGTTTGAAACTATTGCAATTTTTAATGTTATTAGTGTTAAAGCTGTACATATTAGTAGTGTATGGTATTTAAGTAAAGAGATTATAAAATTAGCATTATGACTGCTTTAGAACTGTATCAATCTTAGATACAAATTAAATAGCTCTTATAATGGCTATGAAATAGCTCATAGGTCATTCATTTTTTACCACTGAAGTATTTAGCAGTATTTCTTTGGAAGGTAAATGCTATGGCATTGTGATAGAATTACTTGTATAGTTGGGGGTCTTTACTATACGGAGATGAATATTAGTTATCTCAAATTAGTCAAGGAATTATGCTAATATTTTTCTCTTCTTCCCCTTAGGTCAAAGAATTTTTGAGTACTTTGTGATCTTCCTGAAGACTATAGGCAGCCATATGGTTCCAGGTTCTTCAGCTTTGTGTATCTTTATAGCTCCATGTTCATACTTGTCTCTTTAGAAAACCCAAGTTTATTAACCATTTTTCAAAAAAAATATATATATAGCCAGTTTCTTTTTTCTTATTTTTTTCCTTTCCTTTATAAAAACAAAGACATTATCTCTCACAACAGGAAGCCTAGAGGTAGATGGTTCCAGAATCAGTATAGTGGCTACCCTACACTGTAAATGACTCACCTTACTTCTGTCTTTCCCTTGTTCTTTTTCTCAGTAGGGTGGCTTTTTTCCCTGGTGCTCCTCACCTCACTCACCTCACTGGTGACCAGTTTCTTAACTGAAAGCTTTAATGTTACTAGTAAGTGGTAGCATGTCCTGTGTAGATTAGTGTACCTATTAAAAATTGAAAAGTGGAATTTAAGGAATCCCTAGAATCAGGAAGGAATCTGAGTTTTATTTTAATGTTTTTGTTCAGGTGCCTTCCTTCCTACCTTAATTTATGTTGGAAGATAAGACCAACTTTTGTATTTAATCTCTTCATTGATATTCATTATGTGTCTATTTCACTTTTATAAAGAAGCAGGTTTGATTTTGTTCCCAGTTTGGTAATGGCATAACCTACCTTGTAAGTCATTTCATCTTTCCTCTACCTTTGTTTCTTCATCTGTGGTATGGCTAATACTTTTTTCCATTCTTTTCCATGGGATTCTGAAGGATTAAGAAGGAAATCTATCTGTACTTAAAAGATAGCTGAAAGTTACTACGTAAGTATAAAGATTCACTTTACATGAAGCTTAAAATAGCTGCCTGCTTTCTCCCTTTTCAGACTATTCTTTTTAGAATGAAAACTCATTATTACAGTTAAAAGATTCATTTAAACTATGATTGTCCTTAAATAATTTGAGGTGGAAGTATGATTTTTTTCAAAATCTCTTCCCATTTTTATAGGTGATATAAATGGAACACAGTGAAGGATAAGTTTTTCCATTTTATTCCCTATTGTTCCTGCACTGGGAATGAGCAGTCTCGCTTTACCTTTATACTTGCTGAGAATTCAGAAACTGAAGCCAGGGGGGGATTCTCTTCACAGTTTAGTCTGTTTTTTTTTTTTTGTTGTTGTTTTTTATTTATTTTTTTTGAGACAGAGTCTCGCTTTGTTGCCCAGGCTAGAGTGAGTGCTGTGACATCAGCATAGCTCACAGCAACCTCAAACTCCTGGGCTCAAGCAGCAATCCTCCTGCCTCAGCCTCTCCTGAGTAGCTGGGACTATAGGCATGTGCCACCATGCCCGGCTTATTTTTTCTATATATATTAGTTGGCCAATTAATGTCTTTCTATTTATAGTAGAGATGGGTCTTGCTCTTGCTCAGACTGGTTTTGAACTCCTGACCTCGAAAAATCCGCCCGCCTCGGGCTCCCAGAGTGCTAGGATTACAGGCGTGAGCCACCACACCTGGCCCACAGTTTAGTCTGTTTAGTCCCACCTCTTAGTTTCTGCCTCATTCAGCTTTCCTTACTCTATGCATTAATTAGGTAGCATGCTGTTTTCAAGGTTAAATAAAAGTCACACATTTCTACTTTGAGAACATAGTGATTACTCTTTGCTTCATAGTTTGCTTTGCATTTAGAGTTTTGCCATTAAGTTTATTCCCCCTTTCAGAGAAAATTACTGATAAAAATGATCTTGCTTTATATGTAATATATCATGAAAGCATTCGTACTTTTTGTTGAACTAGGAAATAAAATTAGCAAAGATGGAAGTAAGTAAGGTTCCATTAATAAGGCACACTTAATCACTTAGTTTCTTAGTTAAGGTATGTAGTGTTTTTTCTATGTATTTACCCTATTTTATATTTTAGAAAAATTTTTGTCTTTTTTAAATGAAAGGAAGAGCCACTTTCACTTTGAAACTATCATTTTTCTTTCTAGAATGTTGTCTTTTGTTTTTAGCTTCTTAGTCAAAGATGGTAATTTAGTAGGATAGCCAGTCCACATGCGCTGATCTTTGAAAAGGAGACTAAAATTCAAATCTGTAATTATCATAAATATTTAAACTGCCTCTTAATATGTATGGATTTTTTTATTTGTTTTTGTTTGGTATAAATGAATTTGTTTACTTAATTAAATATTTGTTGATAAATAATTACAAATTTCATGAACTACAGTGGAGCTACACTCATTGAAATGATTATATCTTTTTAGAATTAAAATTTATTTTACTTTTGAAGAAAAATTATGAATATAAAAGGTGAAAATGGTCTATATAAATTGTATCGATATTTTAAGTGGAAACTTTTAATTCAGTGATTTTCAGTAAACTTTAAAAGTGTTTAATGACTTTGAAAATAACCTAATAAAAATTTATTATTCCTTTGTTATGACTCAAAAGTTGTACCGATGTGGTAGGCACAAGAGAATTGAGCCTATGGGGTCTGCATCTATTTCCCATAGCATATCTGCCATTAGGGTTCATGTACTGCTTTTTACAGTTTGCTCTTCTAAGAAAGTAATTAATAGTACAAGACTTATTTTCCTCCATCCAGAATTTTCTGCTATGCCCAAAACTTAGAGCATTATATACCAAGCCACCTAGAAATTAGGTCTGTCATATTTTAAAGGACAGGAAGTTGCAAAGATTTTTTAAAATAGAGATATAAATTTTATTACCTCTGGAAAAATGCTAAATAATTTAAAACATTAAAGTATGTACAAATTCTGATAAATAATAACCTTTGTCATCTGACAAACTTACCATCTTTTAAAAAAATTATTTTGAAATAGTTTTAGACTCAAAAGTTGCAAGAATATTATGGAGTTCCCATGTGCCCATCCGTTAGCTTTCCACGATGATAATACTTAACCATAGTATATTATCAAAACAGAAATTAACTTTGGTATGCTATATGACTAGACTGCAGACCTAAATTGGATTTTACCAGTTTTATCTCTGTTAAATTAATAAACTGAAAAAAAATATTTTTGAGAGCTATTTTAGCCTCAGCAAAATTGAGCAGAAAGCAGTGTTACCTGTGTTCCCCACCCCACAGCCACCTCTACTGTCAGCATTTTCTACCATTGGTAGTATATTTGTCACAATTGATGAAACTACATCAACATATCACCCAAAGTTCATGGTCTATATTAAGGTTCATATTTGGTGTTGTACGTTCTGTGGGTTTGGACAAATGTATGATGGCATTATCCACCATTGCTTTGTTGCCCTAAAAATCTTTTGTGTTCTGCCTCATCCCTCCCTTTTCCTATCCCTGCCAACCACTAATCTTTTTACTATCTTCATAGTTTTGCCTTTTCTAGAATGTCATTTACTGTGTTTCCGCCAAAATAAGACCTACCCATAAAATAAGCCCTAGCAGGATTTCTAACCATTTGCACAATAGAAGCCCTACCCCAAAAATAAGACCTAGTGATGGACGTGGCTACGTAGTGTATCTGTACAACCCCTGCATTTCGTTGGTGAGCAGTAAAGAAGATGAGCAGCCCTTCTCATCTGCCCCATCATGATACTACTATCCCAGAGGTGACCAGAAAGGTGTGGGCAGCCCCACCAGCAAGGTCGGCTCCACCTGTCAGGTCCCGACCATCCTGTGAGTGCTGCAAGTTGAGGCTTTGAAGGGAAAATAACAGATCCCCTGAAAATAAGCCCTAGGGTGTCTCTTTAAGGAAAAATAAATATGAGACCCTGTCTTATTTTCTGGGAAACACGATAGTTGGAATCATACAGTCTGTAGCCTTTTCAGATTGGCTTCATTTACTTAGTAATACATAATACATTTAAGTTTGCTCCATTTCTTTTAATGATTTGTTAGCTCATTTCTTTTTAGTGCTGAATATTATTCCGTTGTCCAGATATAACACAGTTTATCCACTCAGCTACTGAAGAACAACTTGGCTGTTTGGAATTTTTGGCAATTATATGAATAAAGCTTCTATAAATGACCATGTGCAGGTTTTGTGTGGATATAAGATTTCAACTCCTTTAGGTAAATACCAAGGAGTGAAATTGCTGGATTGCATGGTAAGAATATGTTTACTTTTGTAAGAAACTGCCAAAATGTCTTGGAAAGTGGCTGTATCATTTTGCATCCCCCCCAGGAATGAATGAGAATACTTGTTGCTCCACATCTTCTTTAGCATTTGGTGTTGCCACTGTTTTACATTTTGGTCTGTAGTGGTATCTTGTTTTAATTATAGTTGCCTAAAGATATATGATGTTGAACATCTTTTCACGTGCTTACTTGGTATCTGTAGATCTTTGGTGAGGTGTTTTGCCCATCTGTTAATTGGATTCATTTTCTTGTTACTGAGTTTTAAGAGTTCTTTGTATGTTTTGTATAACAGTCCTTTATCAGGTATGTCTTTTGGAAGTATTTTTTCCCCAGTCTGTGGCTTGTCCTCTCAGTCTCAGTTTTGTTTTGTTTTTTTTCATTTTTCTTTGAGATGACCCATATAAGCTGGGATTCTCATTCTCTTGACATTGTCTTTCATACAGCATAAGTTTTTAATTTTAATGAGGTCCAAGTTTATCAATTATTTCTTTCATGGATAGTGCCTTTAGTGTCGTAGCTAAAAGGTCATTGTCATACCCAAGGATCTAGTTATCTTCTAAGAATTTTATAGTTTTGCATTTTACATTTAAGTCTGTGATCCATTTTGAGTTAATTTTTGTGAAGCATGTAAGGTCTGGGTCTAAATTCTTTTGTTTTTCTTTTTTTTCTCATGTGGATGTCTAGTTGTTGAAGAGCATATCTTTCTTCCAATTATATTGCCTTCGCTTCTTCGTTGAAGATCAGTTGACTGTATTTATGTGGGTTTGTTTTTGCATTCTCTATTCTGTTCCATTGTTCTACTTGTCTGTTCTTTGACCAATACCACACTGTCTTGATTACCATAGCTTCATAGTAAGTCTTGAAGTCAGATAGTGTCAGTCTTCTGACTTTGTTTTTCTCCTTTAATGTTGACTTGGCTATTCTGAGTCTTATTTGCCTTTCCATATAAACTTTAGCATCATTTTGGCAATATCCACCAGATAAGTTGCTGGGATTGATTGGGATTATGTTGTATCTATAGATCAAGTTGGAAAGAACTGACTTCTTGACAATATTGATTCTTCCTATTGATGAACATGAAATATCTCTCTATTTAATTCTTTGTTATCTTTCATCAAAGTAGGTTCATCAAATTTTGTAGTTTTCTTAAGATAGATCTTATACATTTACTGTTAGATCTATACCTAAGTATTTCATTGTTAAGAGTGATAATGTAAATGGCATGTTTTTAATTCCAAATTTCACCTGGTCATTGCTGGTATATAGGAAAGCAATTGACTTTGGTATGTTAGTTTTAGCAGTTTTTTGTTGATTCTTTCAGATTTTCTATATAGATGATCATGTCATTGTGAACAGAGAGTTTTATTTCTTCCTTTTCAATCTGTATACTTTTATTTCCTTTTCTTGTCATACTGCATTAGATAAGACTACATTAGTAGGATGTTGAAAAGCGGTGGTGAAAGGAGACATCCTTCACCTTGTTTCTGATCTTAGTGGGAAAGCTTTGAGTTTCTCACCATTAATATAGTGTTAGCTGTAGGTTTTTTGTAGATGTTCCTTATCAAGTGGAGGAAGTTTCCCCTCTGTTCCTAGTTTGCTGAGTTTTTATCATGAATGGATGTTTGATTTTGCAAATGCTTTTTCAGCGTGTATTAATATGATTATTGTTTTTCTTCATTAGCCTATTGATGTGATGGATTACATTAATTGATTTTTGAATGTTGAATCAGACTTAAATACCTAGAATAAATCTAACTTGATCATATCATATAATTCTTTTTGTATATGTTGGATTCAACTTGCTAATATTTTATGGAGGATTTTTGCATTTATGTTCCTGAGAGATATTGGTCTGTAGTTTTCTTGTAATGTCTTTGGTTTGGTATTAGCATAATACTGACCTCATAGAATGAGTTAGAAAGTATTCCTTCTGTTTCTATCCTCTGAAAGAGATTGTAGAAAATTGGTATAATTTATTCCTTAAATGTTTAATAGCATTCACCACTGAACCAGTCTGGGCCTGGTGTTTTCTGTTTTGGAAGGTTATTAATTGTTGATTCAATTTCTGTAATAGATATAGCTTTACTTATATTGTCTGTTTCTTTTGTAAATTTTGGTAGTTTGTGTCTTTTCAAGGAATTGATTCAATTCATTTAGTTTGTCAAATTTGTAGGCAAAGAGTTGTCCATAATATTCCTTTGTTATCTTTAATTTCATGGGACCTGTAGTGATATCCCCTCTTTCATTTCTGATATTAATAATTTGTGTCTTCTATTTTTCTTGCTTAGCTTGGCTAAGTCTTAGCAATTTTTATTGAACTTTTCAAAGAACCACCTTTTGGTTTTACTGATTTTCTCTGTTGTCTTCCTGTTTTCTTGTTTCATTGATTTGTACTCTAATTTTGATTATTTATTTTCTTATATTTATTTTGAATTTAAAAATTTTTTTATTTCAAAATATTGATTAAGGGGGTACGGGTGTTTTTGTTACATGGATATCTTATTTAATGTTTAAGTCAGGGTGTTTGGTGTACCTATCACTGGAATGGTGTTCATGGTACCCAATAGGTAAAATTTTATCCCATCCATCCCCATCCCCTCACCTCATCTTGGTTTCTCATGTCCTTTGTATCACTTTGTGCCCATGTGTACCTATCTTTTAGCTCCTACTTATTAGTGAGAACATACAGTGTTTGGTTTTCCATTCCTGAGATACTTCACTTAGAATAATGGTCTTCAGTTCACTCCACTTTGCTACAGATGATATTATTTCATTTCTTTTTATGGCTGAGTTTACTTTGAATTTAATTTGTGCTTTTCTGTTTCCTATGGTGAAAACTTAGATTATTGATTTTAGATATTATTTTCTAACATGTCAGTCAATGTCATAAATTTCTCTCTAAGCAATGATTTCACTGCATCCTATTTTAAAATTTGATGTTGTATTTTTATTTTCATTTAGTTCAAATATTTTAAAATCTGTCTTGAGATTTCTTCCTTGACCCATGTGTTATTTAGAAATATATTGTTTAATCTCCAAGTATTTTAAAAATATGTGTTGGGATTTTCCAGCCATCTTTCTGTAATTGATTTCTAGTTTAATTCCATTGTGGT
>VSMD01026708.1:0-18731 GCA_008750895.1 Mirza zaza | reverse complement strand
TTTAAGATTGACTATACTGGCCGGGCGCGGTGGCTCAAGCCTGTAATCCTAGCTCTCTGGGAGGCCGAGGTGGGCGGATCGTTTGAGCTCAGGAGTTCGAGACCAGCCTGAGCAAGAGCGAGACCCCATCTCTACTATAAATAGAAGGAAATTAATTGGCCAACTAAAATATATATAGAAAAAATTAGCCGGGCATGGTGGCGCATGCCTGTAGTCCCAGCTACTTGGGAGGCTGAGGCAGCAGGATTGCTTGAGCCCAGGATTTTGAGGTTGCTGTGAGCTAGGCTGACGCCACGGCAGTCACTCTAGCCTGGGCAATAAAGTGAGACTCTGTCTCAAAAAAAAAAAAAAAAGATTGACTATACTTTTCAATGGATGTTTGTCATATTTAACCCAACATTTATTGGTGTTCTTTAGGAAATCTAATGCACAATTCACATTTCAAGTGTATTCACCCACTGTCACAGTCATATATATATATATATATATATATATGACTTTTTTTTTTTTTTTTTTGAGACAGAGTCTCACTCTTTTGCCTGGGCTAGAGTGCCATGGCATCAGCATAGCTCATAGCAACCTGAAACTCCTGGGCTCAAACGATCCTCCTGCCTCAGCCTCCCAAGTAGCTAGGACTACAGGCATGTGCCACCATGCCCGGCTAATTTTTTCTATATATTTTTAGCTGTCAAATTAATCTCTTTCTATTTTTAGTAGAGACGGGGTCTCGGTCTTGCTCAGGCTGCTTTCGAACTCCTGACCTTGAGCGATCCTCCTTCTTCAGCCTCCCAGAGTGCTAGGATTATAGGAGTGAGCCACCATGCCTGGCCACAATCATAATATTTTTATCCCTCAAATTCCCTCATGCCTTTTTTTGTTGTCAACCCCTTCTGCCCTCACCAAGCTATGAAAACTAATCACATATTTTTCATCCCCATAGTTTTGCTTTTTCAAGAATGTCATATAAATGGAATCAAAATATGTAACCTTTGGGATCTGGCTTTTTTCACTTAACAAAATATATTTAAGATTTATTCATATTGATGCATGAGTCAGTAGTTTCCTTCTATTGCTGAGTAGTGTTCCAGTGTCTGGAAGTACCAAAAGTTGTTGATTCAGTCACCTTTTGAGGGATATCTGGTTGTTCCCATTTGTGGCAATTATGGATAAAGTTGCTGTAATCTTTGGTATATAGATGTTTCTGTGAACATCAGTATAAATACCTATTATGACTACTGGATCAAATGCTAAACATATGTTTAACTTTATAAGAAACTATCAAACTCTTTGTGGTTGTACTCTTTTGTATTCTCAGCAGTGTATGAGACTTTTTATCTTCTGTTCCCTTGATCTGTCTTTCCTACTATTCTTTTTTATAGAATTCCTAGAACTTTATCACTGTAGATTCCCCTTCCCTTAATTTAAATAATTCCTTTTTTCTTTTCCAACATCCTTAACATTCTATAAGATTACAGAAACCTTTCATATTTTATACCTGTATTAATGCCTTAGAAATGATAAGGATATTCTTCTGGGATGAATACATAAAGTTGGCCTTTAATAGATGAGTAAATAAGAGAAGACATAAGACAAAGGTAACTGTGAAGTAAGGGTAAGTAAGTAAAAACAACAGTATCTTGTTTGAAAAGCATAGAGAGAGCTAAAGAACATAACCATGGCTAATACCTGGGAAACAGGATACAAGAGGCAAGGCATTTGGAGAGGTATATATGATCATGGACTTAGTATGAATGCTATTTTGTTTCTATCTTTAAGGAAGTGCTGAGGAAGTCCTAGATTGATGGTTTTGAGGCATTTACCCCTATGGTGGGAAGAAGGTTTGATTACAAAGGGCCATTTACAAAGGGACACAAGGGTATTTAAGAATACCCTTTACCCCTCATTACAAAGGGACACAAGGGTATTTAAAAATGATGTAAGTGTAGTGATATTGGATACATGACTTGAATCCTTATAGGTCGGTTTCTTTTGTATGTTCTGTGATTCAGTTGTCTTGTGCCTTCATTCACTGGTTTTTACGGAGTTCTATATATTGCAAAGAAAAGTTGCAAAATAATTTGAGGCCTTGGATGACATTATACATCTCTAATAAAGATTTAAGTTTGCTATGACAAACAGTTTTAAATCACCTTAATCCAAATGTTTTGATTTGAGATGATTCAAAGGTCATTCAGGCTTCAGCCTGAACCTCCCCAGGATGGTCTCCTATTTCTCCTTTATTCCTCATTGTAGCCCTTAGGATTCCCAATTGAAAGTATGGAGAGTTTATGGTAGGCCCTATTCTCCCATTACTGTTGCCCAAACCTGTGAAAGAGTCCAAAACACTGTTTAGTTTTTTTCTCCTCTTAATTGCCCTTTAAAGAACTGTGAGACTTCTCTCAGAGGAAAAGTAGACCCATATGTTGGACTCATTTTTTTGACTTTTCATGGTTTTCAAATTTTCGCCTATCCAACTCTTTAATTATGTATTAACTTTCTAATGTCTTCAGTCAGGTATCTTTTATAATTTGTCCAATCTGTATACTTGCTATCATCAGGATGGTTGGTCTAAATGACCAGAAATGTATGTTTATGATTTAGGAACTGATAATTGAGGCATGAAAATGAGAATGTGCAAGTTTGCATAGTCTCATACAGAGCAGTCCCTGAATAACTAAGTTGAAAAAGGTCTTATGACTTTTTCAGAGTTGAAAGGAAACTTGTTTGACAGATAATGAGCAAATCTAAGAAAGCTCATGGGACAAATCAAACACATAGACAGGGACCAGACAGTTGAGGGTGGAGGGAGTCAAAATAATGGAAGAATTTGGGTTTTACTCTGTTTCATCTGGAAGCTATTAAAAAGTTTTAAGCAGATATAGCAAATCATATGAATCTGAATCTCAATCAGTTGGTCAAAAATATCAAAAGTAGAGATGTCCTTGACCTTTTTCTGTTTCTGGTGTAGTATCTGGACATCTACAATTATAAAAAGCTCCCAGGGAGTTTTGATTGCGACCAAAGATTGAGAACTACTGACTTAAAATTTTTTCTTAATCTCTTATCTTCCTAGGTGGATTTTATATATGTTTTTTTAATTCTAAATAGGAACATTACTGCACCATGAAATCAGTTTATTGGGTTTTGACAAGGTGTGTGGGTGGGTAGGTGTGTGAGAGAGACACAGAAATTTAGAAAACAGTAGAATAATATCAAATAGAATAGAAAACAGTAGGTATTGTTTTTTGAAATTATATATATATGTAGTAGGTTGTGATGTGAAAGGTAAGTATTATTATAGGTCATATAAAGAATATTTTAAACGTATATGTATGCTTGTTATTTCTTAGGGGTAATATTTTCCTATTTTTTGTTTCTGTTAGAGAAGTTGTATTTCTCCTAAATTTTTTGATGTTCTCTTATTTTTCAGACTTTCCTTTATGTTGTGCAAGTAAGGACTTATCGCCAAAAAAGGATCCTTATGAAACAGAATTATCCCAGTGGGAAATGAGTGAAAGACTTGAAAACTGTAATCTTGAAGAGTCTAATTTCAGAGATTATTTGGAAGTTAAAGGCAAGGTGCAGAAGCAACAAGAAAATCAGAAGGAATATTTAAGACAAGGGATGATTACATATAACAAAATGTCCATATTCAACCAACATACTTATTTATCTCAAAATCCAAGATGTCATTCTACTGAGAAACCCTATAAATGTAAGGAATGTGGGAAAGCCTTCAGACGAGCCTCACACCTAACTCAACATCAGAGTATTCATACTGGTGAAAAACCCTATGAATGTAAGCAATGTGGGAAGGCGTTTAGTCGTGATTCACAACTCAATCTTCATCAGAGACTTCATACTGGTGAGAAACCCTATGCATGCAAGGAATGTGGAAGGGCCTTTACTCAAAGTTCACAACTTATTTTGCATCATAGAATTCATACTGGTGAAAAACCATATAAATGTGAAGAATGTGGGAAAGCCTTTATTCGTAGCTCACAACTAACCCGACATCAAAAAGTCCATACTGGTGAGAAACCTTATGAATGTAAAGAATGTGGAAAGGCCTTTACTCAGAACTCACAGCTTACTTTGCACCAGAGACTTCATACAGGTGAGAAGCTATATGAATGTAAGGAATGTAGAAAGGTCTTTACACAGCTTTCACAACTTGTTCTCCACAAGAGAATTCATACCGGTGAGAAACCCTATGAATGTAAGGAGTGTGGGAAAGCTTTTATTTGTGGCTCACAGCTTTCTCAACATCAGAAAATTCATAATGGGGAAAAACCATATGAATGTAAAGAATGTGGAAAGGCCTTTATTCGGGGCTCACTACTTATGCAACATCAGAGGATTCATACTGGTGAAAAACCCTATAAATGTGAAGAATGTGGGAAGGCTTTTATCCGTGGGTCACAACTTACTCAACACCAGAGAATTCATACCAATGAAAAGCCCTATGAATGTAAAGAATGTGGAAAGACCTTTAGTCATGGTTCACAACTTACTCAACATCAGAGAATTCATACTGGTGAGAAACCCTATCAGTGTAAGGAATGTGGAAAGGCCTTTAATCGTGGCTCACTCCTTACTCGACATCAGAGGATTCATACCGGTGAGAAACCATACGAATGTAAAGAATGTGGAAAAACTTTTAGTCGTGGCTCAGAACTAACTCAACATGAGAGAATTCACACTGGGGAGAAACCCTATGAATGTAAGGAATGTGGGAAATCTTTTATTCGTGGCTCACAGCTTACTCAACATCAAAGAATTCATACTGGTGAGAAGCCTTATGAATGTAAAGAATGTAGAATGGCCTTTACTCAGAGTTCACATCTTTCTCAACATCAGAGACTTCACACTGGTGAGAAGCCTTATGTATGTAATGAATGTGGGAAGGCCTTTGCTCGTGGTTTACTACTTATACAACATCAGAGAATTCATACTGGTGAGAAACCATTTCAGTGTAAGGACTGTGGGAAGGCCTTTATTCGTGGTTCACAACTGACACAACATCAACGAATTCACACTGGAGAAAAACCCTATGAATGCAAAGAGTGTGGAAAAGCATTTAGTCACGGTTCTCAACTTACTCTACATCAAAGAATCCATACTGGTGAGAAGCCTTATGAATGCAAACACTGCAGGAAGGCCTTTACTCAGAGCTCACATCTTTCTAGACATCAGAGAGTTCATACTGGTGAAAAACCATATCAATGTAAGGAATGTGGGAAGGCCTTTACTCGTGGTGCACAACTAACTCAACATCAGAGAATTCATATCACTGAGAAATCATTTGAATATAAGGAATGTGGGATAGAGTTTAGTCATGGCTCACAAGTTTATATGTGAATTATCTGATTCTTTGGGATCACTATAGAGTGAGATCTCTCTTATCCCTTATCAACAAAGAATTCGCAGAAATGTGAGCATAGGAGCACATTTGCCTTATACAGGTCAGCATCAGAGAATTTATATGGGGAAAAATGAATGTTAATGTAATCCATCTAGAAAAGCCTATCCTTATTGGAAAGCTATTAAACTTTACCAAGTTAGAGAATAATTTTATTAATATAGTAAACATAGGAAGGCTGTTAACTATAGCAGTTGTCTTTTCCCACACTCTCTGTCTCTACCATTTGCTTTTCTTTTTTATATGTATCATAATTCTCTTCTTCTTTGGTTTAATCATTCATAAGATAGACCTAAGAATAATACCTTTATTATATTTCATTCTTGGAAGTGTTTTGTAAGTTAACAAATGTAAAAGCTCTAAAAGCAGTGCCTTGGACATATGATAAATACTAGACACCATTTCCACTAGAGTTATTTTAGAAGATTTGCATAAGAAAAGAGCACTTATGAGTATGAAGAATATTGTGAACTCCTTCATTAACAATTACCCCAGGTGATTTGGGTAGGGGGTGCAGTATGCTGTAATGAATGTGAGAAAGCTGTTATTGAAATCTCAACCCTTATGCTAAGAGAGCAAATTCATACTGCAAAGAAACCTTGTGGATTTCATCAGTAGATTATTGAGCATAGCCATTAGAGAATTTGGGACGGGTATGACATGATTATGACAAAGTCCAAGATCCAAAACCCAATAAAGCTAGTGGGAAATTTTTTTAAAAACTTGAATATACTGCTTTTTAAATAAACAGAAACAAAAAAACTGGCGTTACAGACTATTTTGCAATGGAAAATTAAAGTTTGTGTCAGAGACCTCTTTTCTTAAGCAATATCTGTATTACCTTCCTTAGTAACAAAATTCTGGACTCCAAAACTATCTCTGCCTTCCTTGCAGGTCAGCAAGGTAGAACTGGTATTTGTATTGAGTAGGACATTTAAAAAATCCATTTTTCCTATCTTTCTTTTCCCCATACCTACAATGTAGACATGTAAGGTGAAGCTCTGATACTGTCATGGAGACTTTGAGGATGGTATATGGGTGTTACAGATTGTGGAACAACCAAACTAGATCTGGTCTGCCTGCCTCCTGTATTTATATGAAATTAAACATCTTATTCGTTGATGCTATCGTAGTGCTGTTATTGACAATAAAAATTAATGATATAAAATTTGGTACTTAGAATTGAAGTGTTATGGGTAAAAGAAATCTTAAATATGGCATTGACTTATGGCCACTGACAATAAGGATCTACCCAGTTCAGGCTAGATACTGAAAGAATCTTGTTTTTATTGGCAGGGCATTTGGTCATTGCTTCTCATTATTACAAGATAGGCTTTATGCCAATTGAGGCTATAATGTTAAAGGAAATGATGGGAGGGATTTAGAATGTGTTGGGTATGTTTTGCTGATTTCAGTAATGTCCTATGAAAGAGATAAATTCAGAGTAGAGTTAGGCCACTAGCAGCAATTGAAGGCAGTACTGCTCAGTAAGAGATGGTATCTGATGGCAGGCACTCAGTTCTTTACCCTTAAATGAAAGCCATTTACAGTGATTTAAAGTGACAGCCTGAACAAGAAATGAGACCTTTTCTGATACATAGGAAGGCAGTCTGCTAACAAACATATTTATCCTCTTCCCACCTGAGCCCATTGTTCCAAAAGTAGTCATATTTATTAGGTGCTTACTATATTCCAGTCATTATCCTAGGTGTTTGGGATATATCTGTGAATAATTCTAACAGGAAGAAATGGGATAAGAATAGATGTAAAGTATGTTGGAACATAAATGTAATACAGAGAAGTCACTCAAAAGGAGATGGGATTGACATGACAGCTTAGGTCACATTACAAACTGATCAATGTAGATCATCAAGAAGGAAAGATTTGAACCAGAATTTTGAAGGGATGAGGTAGTAAGTCAATGGTTATCTAAGAAAAGAGTATCACAGGCAGAGAAAAAGCTAGAGAGGTCCTACAATGGGATTATGCAGATGTATTTTAGGAAAATTAGGGACGATACAGAGTTCTGTGCAAAGGGGTGATTGCTAAGACAGGACACCAGAGAGATAACAGAGGGTCATAGCATTCCAGCCTTACAAACCATTGTAAGTACTTTGTATTTTACAATCAGGGAAAAGGCAACCATTGGAGAGTTTTGAGAGGACATAATCTGACATGTAGCTGTTGTGAAACACTGGATGAGAGTAGGCACTATGGCAATAATTCAGATAAAAGATGACATGGCTTAGAAACACATGGTAACAATGAGTATGGTAAGAATTGGTCATATGCTAGTTATACGGTAAATGTGGCAAAACTAGCAAGGTTTATTTAGGTGTTAGATATTGTGTAAAAGACAAGTCCAAGGTGACTGATTCAAATGTCTTGGTCTTGAATATCTGGAGATACATTAACTTCCTCAACTAACAGAGGTAAAGTTTCTGTTCAGCACATTTGGGGAAGGTTGTGAGTTCAATTTTGAACATGTTGACCTTAGATGTCTTTAAAACTGGGGTAGACACTACCTATATTTATTTAAAATGTTGAGGCAGGAGAAGATCACTGGAGTGGAGAGACACTAAAAAAACAGCAAGAACGGACTCAGGGAACACTCCAAAATTAAGAGTTCAATGATACAGGAACAGAACTAAAACAGAACTAAAACAATGGTATGGGATGAAAACAAAGATAGTGTGGAAACTAACAAGCCAAATATAAGTGAATCACAGGAAGTTCAATGGTATCAGCTTTACAAGATTACATAACAATAAGTTTGAGAATTAGCTATTAAAGTGAGCAATATTGATAATATTGGAGACCTTGACCTTGAGAATAGCAGAGGTTTCTTTGTTGGTGGGTTGATTTTGGACTGATAGAATTTAAATCTTAACACAAAAGTTGGCAATGACTAGAGAGAACACTACATGTGGACACAGATTATCCCAGCCTCTGGATAACAGACGAAAAAACCTGCAGAGTCAGTCACATGCACACCCTAAAATCAACCTAAAGGAGTTGATCCCTTTAGGGATGACCCCACAGTGCCTCTCTCCTTCTCAATGAAAGGACTAGAGACTAGTCAGTGTGCCCCCACTCCTAAAATGCCCATACATATGCCCAGTTGTAGGGTCAACTTGAACACCAGGAAGCCAGGTTCATGCACAACCATAGAAAAACATTGGGTAAACTACAACCTGTCCTGTACTCAATAAATCAAACCAACCTGAGCCGGATTACACATGCAAGTAAAGGCAGACTTCAGGGATTAGGGAAGGCCTACAGACTGCTCTTTAAATCCAACAAAGTACCCCACATTGAGTAAAATCTAACCAAAACAAAAATCACAATGGAAAAAATGAACACAGGTCAACAGTAAAACCAAATACAAAAACAGGCTAATAAGAAAAAGGACAATGTGAAAGAGGAAGATACCCTATAAAATAAAATACTAAAAACCAGGAAGTGAATTATAACTGAAATCTGGAAAAATAAAAACACACCAGAGGAAACAATAAACACTGTTCAATGGCAGATAAAAAGGGCCACAATGAACTAATCCTCACCCTATTTAAACAAGGTAGGGTATATGTGACCAGCAGAGGAAGAAAAGAATAGAAATAGCATCACTGCCCTGGATGTCTGTATGGACCTCTCCAGCACGCCGAGCACGAGTTCCTTTTGAGGTTTCTGTCCTCCTCGGTGATGTGACCCTCTTGCCAAGTGTAACACAGCCCCTCCCATTGAAGAGGTTATTCCTATCCCTGCTGGTATGAAACAGCAGTCCCCCCAAATGCACCCAGGTCTTCAAAACCCTAACAGGAACCACAAGGAAACCAGTTTTCACTCAGCCATAAAATCCAAGCCAAAACGGAGGAGCTCACCAAACGCAAAGCAGACTGGACCACAGCCAACCACGGCACATGAGACATATTCCCCCTGCTGGATGCCACGTGCAAATAAACACACACACACACACAGAAAACACGGGTGCACGTGCTGCACTAAGGCGGCTCCCGCGGCTGCGGCGCTCTGCCGCCTGGGAGCAAGCCCCAGGAGAGAAGAAAGCTGCCCACAGGCACACAGGCAGTCCAGCCCTAAGGGGCACTGGGCCCACAACCTTCGGGGACACTCACACACACACCCACGATTCCGGCGTGAGTGAGGCGGTGATGGATCCCATGGGGCAACTCGGAGGATCCCAACGAGGTTTCTTTGGCCGAACGGAGCCCTCCGCCGCTCCTGACATCCAGGAATCATCCCCTTGAAAGACTCGAAGGGACTGCATGGCCACAGAGAGCTCGGGCTCCCCAACACCTCAGGAAAATCATCCCTGGGCAACCGCGGCGGTCATTGTGACGTCATTGTGACGGCAGGCGCCCGCGCTGTGCCAAGCGCATGCGCAGTTACAGGGTCGGCTGGGACTCTCACAAGTCAGGCTTCTGGGCCCATGGAACCTGGTGCGGGCAGGAGAGGTGGGTCGTGAGACGTGGGTGGGGTGTCTGGGAAAGGGATTGGGGTGGTGGCAGGAGGGGGGGGCTGAGGGGGGAGGAGGGGCCAGTTCCTAGACATCCTGTTCTCACCACCTTTTGCAACAGAGCTCTGGGGCGCGTCCCAGGAAATAGCCAGCTTCACGGCGAGGGCCGGACAGTTGGAGGACTCTCGGGATCGGATTTAGGTTGGATGGACTGCACAGCAATGGACTCACAAGGTGGTGGGGATGAAATGCGGCAAGGGGGCATGGTGCCCTTGTGGCACCTGAGGAGACCAGAGTCCCCAAGGGTAGGAGCAGCTGAAAATCCTGTGACCCGTGTATCCATTGCCTCTGTGGGACCTGGGCCTACCAGCTATTGCCCTGTTCTCAAAGCCCAGGGGCTCTTGCTTGTCTACACCGCTGCTCAGTGAAGGTGGAGACACAGACCTAGGCAAGTCCAAGGGACTGTAAAGGTGACCACAGGTGGCCACATGGGGAGGTTGAATCTCAGAAGAGAAGGTGGAGTGAAGCAGGGGTTTCAGAGGCAGTAATGGGCCATTCCCAGACTGACAGTGACCACATGTCTGCTTCCAAGGGCACCGAAGGAGGCCCCAGGAGAGGGAAGGAAGAGCATATAGCATGCCTAGGACCACAAATGCCCTCTACCAGAGTCCTAGTCCGGTCAGGGAATGTTGTGAGAAGGCCAAAGAGCTCCCTGTAAAGGTGGCACAACCAAACCTTCAACAGTTGGAACACTATGACCCAACTGCACCCACGAAATTCCTAGTCCCTTCTCATCGAAAACAGAAGCAGCCAAAGGATTCTGCGCTGGTACCCAAGCCCCACACCCTTTTCCCCAGCAACACATGGAGTAAGTGCATAGCCCATCAATGAAAAGGAAAGCGTTGATGAAAGAAAACTCCACATTGAGCAGAAGGCAGAGGCCAGACACCTGGGGATCCATCCCACCCAACGTCAGTCATGCAGCCCTCGCATTGGGCATTAAGACCTAGGGTTCCCCTGTTGGCACCAAAGCCATAGAAAGCCAGATCTGTGTGACCATCACGTGGGCCTTATCAGTAAGAAAGGAGTGTAGAGAAGGAAACGCTCATAAAGGGGATCCCCAAGAAGGTTATCCGGGATGAACTTGGAGATGTGATATCTTGATAAGACTGACCCAGAAGGAGAAAAGTCTAGGCCCCATGAACAAGATGAAGGACAACAAAAGATGTATAGGTTGGAGCCTTGTATAGGTTGGAGCCCATGCAAGAGAAATCACTTCCGACTGTCACATGGACTCCAGAGAGGGAAGGAGAGCAAAATGCATGACCTACCGAGAAAGGCTGCACTTTAATGGAACCACACTGTCCCTGGGATATGCACTGCTTCTCAATAATTGGGCCATGCGGAGGGAGGGTACACGTGACCATCAAAAGAAAAGGGGAATGCACATAGCCTCACCTTCCTTGACATCCGCCTGCACCTGTCCTGCACACCGAGAACGGGTCCCTTCAGGTTTCTGTCCTAAAATGTAATGTGGTCCTCTTACGTCGGGAAGAGCGGCCCCTCGCGGTGGGGGGACATTCCTACGCCTGCGGGTCCCAGTCAGCCCCGAACTCACCCAGGCCTTCACACCCCAGGAAGGAACCACGAAGAAAACAGATTTCCAGAGGCCACACAGCCCACGCGGAAACGGGAAGGGGCTCGCCAGTGGGAAAACGTACAGCTAGAGTGAAAAAACTGCCCCCACCACCTTCCCGATGCACACAGACACATTCCTGCCACCACACACCACAGGCAGACAGCAGACGGACACCCACACGCACAACACTGGCAGCTCCTGGGCTGCGGTGTTCTGCCAGCTGCGAGGGAGCCCCGCTGGGAGCAGGCCCGCCCCGCAGGGCACAGGGCCACAACGTTGGGGAGACTCACAAGCACGGCGGCCAGGCAGGAGTGAGGCGGCGACGGATCGGGCGCTGAGTCCCGGCGCCTCCGACGAGTTTTCTTGGGCCCGCTCGGCCCTCCGCCGCTCCCGGGCTCCCGGGTCCCGTGGCCTCCACCGCTCGAAAGGGCAGGCCATGGCCCAGCACCGAGGCATGGCCACAGAGGTCTCCCGCTCCCCAAAGCCGCAGGGACACGGTCACTAGGCAACGGCGGGGGTCTCTGTGACACCAGGCGCCAGACACTAGGCTCGCGCATGCGCACCTGCAAGGTCCGCGGCCAGGCTTGCTGACGGTGGAATCTGTGCAGCCCTACTGGATTACCTTTTTTCCACAGCCGAAGTTGTTGCTAATCCTGGTACAAGTTGTTTTCATCCTGGTACTCGCTGCGGCTTGCACATTCCCGCCCACACACACCTTTGTGTGTGTGTGTGTGGCTCTCGTTTCTGGTGTCCAACGCAGGTGTGAGTGTTTAGAAGCCGTATTTATTTCTCTGGTCCAGAGTGACAAAGTTCCTTGTTCCTGGGTTGCAGGTGCCCCCACTATAGTCTTTTTTTTTTTTTTTGAGTCTCGCTTTGTTGTCCAGGGTAGAGTGAGTGCCCTGGCGTCAGCCTAGCTCACAGCAACCTCAATCTCCTGGGCTCAAGCCATCCTACTGCCTCAGCCTCCCGAGTAGCTGGGACTATAGGCATGCACCACCATGCCCGGCTAATTTTTTGTATATATATATATATTTTTTTAGTTGGTCAATTAATTTCTTTCTATTTTTAGTAGAGATGGGGTCTAGCTCAGGCTGGTTTTGAACTCCTGACCTCCAGCAATCCGCCCACCTCAGTCTCCCAGAGTGCTAGGATTACAGGCATGAGCCACCACACCCGGCCCCCACTATAGTCTTCTTAGTGTTTTGTGAGTCACTGTTACTCCTAGAGCACCAAGAAACTAGGATCCAGCTCATGGCCATGTGCAGAGGTACAAAACCTCTGGGATCATTGCTTGAGTACTTCTTCTGTAGCGGTGCTTCCAGCATCTTAGGCGTGGGCTCTTGTGCAGCAACTGAACTGCCAGTGTCTGGAGTTCAGGATTATCTTTCCTGAACCTTTTGGCACCAGGGACTGGTTTCATGGAAGATAATTTTTCCACAGGGGTGGGGTGTTTAGGAGGTGGGTGTGCAAGTTGGGGTGGGGAGGCAAAGCTCAGGCAGTGGTGATATGTAGCTCTGTTTTACTAACAGGCCAAGGACCAGTTCCAGGCCACAGCCTGGGAGTTGGGGACCACAGAAGAGTGACTGTTTCTCCAGGGTGTGGCTTTTAGGCTAGCCAGCAGAAATGGTGGTTCCAGCCTTTGAGGTGTGGGTTCTTATAGGGCAGCTACAGAGGTGGAATGTGCAGAATAAGTGTAGCTATAGGATCTGGTGTGTGCACAGAGTTTGGGATTAGTAGACTGAGCCCCTGGGTAGCATTATAGTAGGTCCTTCTTGGGATGGGGCACAAAGTGTATTCTTCTCCAGGGGAGCCTACAGTGGTAATGGTGTTGTTTAACACAGTGCCAATAGATGCTGGTGTCCTCTACAGAGCAGGCCACTGGGTTCCTCCCCTAGAGGAACACTAAGAGGATGTCCACTGTGAAAACCATGGGGAGTTTGTGGCTGCCACAAAGTCTGTTGAAATCCTGAAAGGTTGCTGGCCTGTTGTGAAGAGCAGGCCACTGAGGACCATTGTGGCATATGCCATAGGGCTGATATTGATATATTTCTTCCTTTTCTGTTGTTCCTAGCCATCACTGGACACCTCAGGTATGCCAGTCTCAACAGAAATACTTTCTGCATGGCTATTCTTCATTTTTGCTCTACTATGTTGCTTCAAGTACTTAGTTGAACTCTTGAGCCCTCCTATGGTTATTATTCCTCTATGGGTAGTTGTCTAATTGTTTTTCTGTGGGGAACAAAGTCTGATATCTCTTAGTCCACCATTTTGCTGATGTCACCTCCTATTTTCCATTTTTAATGGCCATCATAGTGGATGTAAAGTAGTATTTCATTGTGGTTTTGATTTGCATTTCTGAGCATCTCCTCATGGGCTTATTGGCCATTTGTATACCTTCTTTGAAGAAATATCTTTCAAATCCTCTGCCAATTTATAAATTAGCTTATGTTTTTATTATTCATATATTTTGGATACTAGTCTTCTATCAGAGAGATAATGTGCAAATAGTTTTTCATTCTGCGGGTTGTCTTTATGATAGTGCCTTTTGACACAAAAAAGTTTTTATTTTTGAAGAAGTCCAATTTACCTAATTTTTTCTTTGTTTGACTTTGTTCTCGGTGTGATATCTAAAAAACTTTTCCTTAATCCAAGGTCAGAAAGATTTACATCTATGTTTTCTTACAAGTATAACCATAGTTCAAATCACATTTATTTTTTCATAATCCAAAATGTATTATATACAACTAAATTTGTTTCCAGTGCCCTCCTCCCTACTCCTAACTTTAATTTCACTGACTTGTCTGGGGGGTCAAGAAAGATTCCTAAGGTCAGTCTTACCAGGCCTCTGGTAGAAGGATATTTGTTGAATTTCTGCCACTCATCCTCTCAGTAAAATATCCCCCAGGTGGGATTCACACTTTCTGACATCAATTCCCATCTTCAACTTTCACTAAGCTCCATGATTTTACTGAACCACTAATCTCTCTAGGCCTGTGTTGCTCACTCTATGGTCTGAGTCCCAAGAGCACCAGCATCAACTGTGAACCTGTGATAAATGCAGATTCTTGGACCACACCCTGCTGAATCCAAAGCTGGTGGGCCCAGAAATCTATATATTTAAAAGCCATCTAGAGCATTCTGATATGAATAGAAAGGGCCAACACCAGCTTGCTTAGCGGTAACAAAAACAATACAGTCACCTCCAGGAGAACCCAAACATCATGGACACTGGGAGAGGATGTAGGTTGGATACTCAGGTGGGGAGGGCAGGGTGGCTGGGCACCATCCTGACATGGAGTTAGGGATGGGGTGTGCTGGAACATAAAGAGAGACATTAAATCTTGAATTAAAGGCCTGTAAGCAACCCCATCCCTCTTCCCACACATTTAGCTCACCTGGTCAACCTCAATGCTGTTGCTATCATTCATTCATCCATTTAACAAACTTGTACTGAGTGACTGAGTATCTACTTTGTGCTGGTGCCATGCTGGGTAACTTGGACATTGGACTTGGCAGAAACAAGACAAAGTCCAGGCTTCATGAGGCTGATAGTCCAGTGTGGAGGGAGGATAAAAACCAACAAAAAGAAATATTTCATATCA
The DNA here is from genome assembly GCA_008750895.1 of Mirza zaza. Taxonomy (NCBI): domain Eukaryota; kingdom Metazoa; phylum Chordata; class Mammalia; order Primates; family Cheirogaleidae; genus Mirza; species Mirza zaza. The sequence goes on along the minus strand of VSMD01026708.1, from coordinate 3,594 downwards.
GATCAAATAGGGGTACTTGCCACTGAAATATAGCATAAAATAAGGTGGTAGGAAGTGACCCCAACAGATGTGTCACTTCAGGTACTACGGTGGGCTTAGGGTAGAGGTGGAGGCTCTACAAAGAGGGAAGAGGACAACAAGATGCATGGGCATGTAGGGAGCAGAGTTCTTTCAGAGGACACAGTCAGTGCAAAATCCCAAAGCCAGAACAAGCCTTCTTTATGTTAAAAAGAACTGGAATTGTTGATTAATAATGAAAAATGTTGACCACCTCCAACTGCAGCTTTCCGGACCCTATGATCTCTTTTATTATAGTTGTAACTTTACACCATAAACATTAAAACTAATATGTGAAAATAGAAATAAATGTTACATGAAAGTTTGATATATGAAATATAAAAATCATACAATCCAATAATAATCATAAGTAGATATTATATATTATATAAAATGGAAACTTTTATTATAGTAATGAACATACAATAAATATTGCAATTTACTATACAACATGCTGTCAACACATTATAACTATAGTATATAGTGATATGCACATATAAAATTATAATATATAAATCTAATATTCAGATATTTATAATTATCTAATAAATAAGCTTTTATGAAATATAATACTTCTGAGATTCATCTATGTTGTAGTGAGTAACAATAAATCATTTCCTTTTGTCTGAGTCATATTCCATTGTATAGATGTCATATTCCATTGTATAGATGTACTAGAATTTGTTTAATCATTCACCCATTTATGTACATTTGGTTGTTTCCAAATTTTTTGCAATCATGCAATTGCTGTGAACATTTATATACAGATTTTTATGTAACCATAATTTTTCACTCCTCTACAATAAATACCTATGAGTGGGATTGCTGACTCATATATAAGTGTATGGTTAACTGTATAAGAAGCTGCCAAACTTTTGTCCTTTTATATTCCTTCTGGCAATGCATGAAAGTTTCCATTGCTCTGCATGCTTCCCAAGTCTTGGTACTGTGGTTTTATTTTTAGCCATGCTAAAATGAGTGGTATCCTGTTGTGGTTTTAATTTGAATTTTCATGATAATTACTGGTGTTGAGCATGTTTTCATCACCTTATTCTCCATTTGTATCTCATACAATCTTATGGATAAGTCTCAAATACATCACATTAAATGAAGTCAGATCCAAAAGGAGACACACACACACACACACACACACACACACACACAGTGACTCCATTTATACAACAATGCAGAAAAAACAAAACTACAGAGATAGAAAACAAACCAGTGATTGCCAAGGGTTGGGAGTGGGGAGAGAGACTGACTACAAAGGGATAGAAGAGAATTTTGGGGAAAGACAAAACTGTTCTGTCTCTTGATTGTGTTTATTGCATGATTATATGTATTTGTCAAAATTCTTAGAACTGTACACTAAAATGGCTGAATGTTACCATATGTAAATGATACTTCAATAAACATGTCTTTATTTATTTATTTATTCATATTGAGACAGGGTCTCACTCTGTTACTCAGGCTAGAATGCAGTGATGAAACCACAGCTCACTGCATCCTCATACTCCTGGGATCAAGAAATCCTCTTGCCTCAGCCTCCTAAGTAGCTGGGACTACAGATGAACAGGGTTTTTGAAAACACTTTGGAGCTTTGAGATTTTGAAATCATGGCAGGGAATCCTGGAAGCAAGCATACACATGGGATGTCCTGTACTTCAGTTTTCCCCTCTTTAAATGTGTTGTCATCAGGACAAAAGGTTTACAATGACTTCTGAGCTTTAGGACCAGGAAGGATCACAATCCAGGTAAAGACTAGAAGTGAAAAAGTTTGCTGTGTTTTAGGCAACTTCGTTCTCTTGATGAGAGCCTAGTATGCTACTACGTAGAAACAATCAGAGGGAACTGACACAAAAAGCAGGGGTCAATGCTCCTCAATGTGAGTTTATGGAACACTTGCTGTAAGCCAGGCATGGGCCTAAGCTCTTGGTGGTGAATAAAACAGGGGAAAATGTTCTACTATAGAAGAAACTGACAAATAAGCAAAATATTAAATATAAAACACATCATGGTGGTAAGTGCTATGGAGAAGTATAAAGGAGGAAGGGGAGGCCCTGGAATTTTAAACCAGAGAGGCAGGGAAGGGCAGGGAAGGCTTGTTAGGAGGTGTCATGGGAAGAAAAACATAAGGAAATAAGCCACACAGACATAATGAAGAACTGCTCTTTGGAGAGGTAACTGCATATGCAAAGGCCCTGAGGCAGGAACTCAATGGATGTGTTTGAGATATATGAGGGCGTGCATGGCACATAGACAGACACAGAGCAAACAGTGAACATAAGCTGGTGTTGGTTTTATCTAATAATATGAATTATTGATTTGTTATTATGAAAGTCACATCATTAAGGAAAGCAAATGAGTTGGAAGAACCGTGATAGCAGAAGAGAGACTTCAATGGACACAGGTAACCTGAAAATTCTTACCTCAAAAGCTTTCATGGGAGTGCTGGGAGTTCAAAAGTCACTGTGCTACAAGTGAAAAGACAATGTACTGATGGCTTTTAAGGCTCTGATGAGGAGGCTGCTAGTCATGGTGCTACATGACAACGGGGAGTCAAAATACACTCTGAGGTTTATGTCTGTATACATAAGGTTTTTTATTGCCGTATCTCTTTTTTGATAAAAATATTCAACGGAGGATTAGATACACACAAATAAGATGAAAAAAGAATGAAAAATCACCCACAATTCTCTTAGACAATTGGTTCTGCAACAAACAACTCACAAAGCCTAAGATTTATCATCACTACCGTATATATTGTGTTGTTTTGCTATTCAATTTGTTGGTACCATAATGATTCCACAGGAAACAGGATTATCATTAATATAATAAAATCTTTCTTATAAGAATTTGGTAACAGTGTTCCATCATAGTTTTCAAGAAAAGGCTTTTTCTAATGTACCTAATTGACTCAGTTCCTTCTCAGTATGAGTGTCCCAAGGTTTAATGAGACTGATGACAATTTAGGAAGCTTCCGTCTCCACATTGAGTACATACTCAGATATCATCTTCTGAACAGTCATGTGTGACATTTTGATGTGGGCATTTCTACTTAAGATAATAGTGTGCTGCATGGATTCAATAATATACAATCAAACCTGTCCTCAGTGAGGTGTTCTCACTCTGTTTCTCTCAAGTGTGAATACTCTGATGCACATTGAGCACTGATTTCTGAACAAAACCTTTCCCACAGACTGCACACTTGTAGGGTTTGTCTCCCGTGTGTGTTGTCTGATGTTTATTCAAATTTGACCTGTCGGTAAAGGCCTTCCCACACTCAGCACACACATAAGGCTTCTCTCCTGTGTGAATTCGCTGATGCACTTGGAGCTGTGATTTCTTAGTGAAAGATTTCCCACAGTCACTGCATTCATAAGGTTTCTCCCCAGTGTGAATTCTGTGATGTGTAATCAACTCTGACTTCTGTCTAAAGGTCTTCCCACATTCAGAGCACATGTAGGGCTTTTCTCCTGTATGAGTTTTCTGGTGTTTACTGAGATTTGACCTGCCACTAAAGGCTTTCCCACACTC